>JASDQU010509327.1:0-23291 GCA_032191745.1 Picea mariana | reverse complement strand
GTCAACATCAAATAGTAACACATCATGTCATCTGTCAATCGCATCATAATCAAGTATAAATGGTCTGACATCATAAAAGTCCAGATCACTTGCGAGCAAGTGTCCTCAAATAATAAGTGTTCTCAGTGCGCTAGAGCGGGATGTTACACCAATTATGACAATGATTCATGGGGAATTAGTCAACATTCTGATACACGCACAAAGGAAGGGTATCTAAGCCTGAAATTGCCTCGAGAAGGTCTGCACAAGATTTTCTTCTCAAGTGACCCCAAATAATACGTGCAATCTATACACTAAGACCAAAAAGGAAGGGTGAGTAACTCTATCGGCCCTAATGCAACCTCATGATTGAACCTTGTGTTAGAAGGGCTTCCCAGGAAAAAAAGTAGCAAGTGGATTTAAACTCTCCCTATCACAAGATATTATGTTTGTTTATAGTTTTGGAAAGTTATCCTTTCAACCAATTGCAAAGCCCTACAACCTAAGCTAATGTAGATTTGCTACCAGAAAATATAAAAATGTCTAATCAATTTTTACAAGTGATTTATTTTTAAGGTTATTGTTTACTCAAGAGGAAAATGGCATGGACAAAATGGTGTTTTGACCGACTCTTAACAATGCAAAGAAATGAAAATAAAAATATTTCACTTTGATGAAAGCTATATTACGATAAGGAGAAAAAGTTTACATTCCCAGATGCACAATGTCCCAAAATTTTATTAAAATCATCAATATCAAGATCCTCAAGAAATGATCCAAAGAGATTGTACACCAAGACACGATTTTTGCCCCCCCCAAAAAAACCATGCAATTTCACTACTTCAAATGAAAGCTAGTTTCAATACCCAAAATAAAGAATGCAACTATCTTGTTTGTTTGATTCTAATGTATAAAGAAACTAAATGAAAATCCTTTAATGTTCCACTACTTTCAATTAAAAGAAAGAGTCATATGCAGATGCAAAAGACATGAAGCAAAAAGGGCTTCAAACAAAGCATCCACTCAAAGAAATCAGAGTTGAAATAAAACAAGTAGGAGATAACATGTTCTAACAATAAATCAATCCAGGATTATACAACCAACAATAATTTAAGGAATACAAGAAAATGCAGAGAAGAATCCAAAAAAAGACAGGGAGAAAGAGGAATCACTCAAACTATCCTGACAAACCAAGCAACAAGAAAGGAAAATTTCACGATTTTGAAAAAGTATCAAGCTCCAATAAAGACAATAGGAAGTGATAAATACCAAATATAAACATAAACAACTTTGCAAACCAACATACAGAGTCTAGGTAAAGACTTATGTAAAATAGACTACAAAAATATGAGCAGAAGAAGGTAGAAAACCTCCAAGAAAGAGACTAGTGCTCCCTAAGTCGAGGGCACAAAGTGCTATAGCACTATGTAAATCATTGTAGGGGGAGGTTCTGATCAAATATCAGAGCTCTTATATTCACTCCAGGGGAGTGCTACCCTTTCCAGAAATTCAAAACAGAGACACAAAATTCAAAAACAAAACTCACCCAGAATTCTCAGAAATTGGTGAAATTACTTGTGAATATGGGAGAAAGGTAATGGATCATGAAAAAATAGTAAAAATTATCTAAAATGTGGGAAAATGGAATGGAAAATACAAGGAAATACAAATCAATTTTGATCCCCAGTGAATTCGCCAATTTGTGTTGTAGGAAATTTCCCCCACGGACAGGTGAGTGTCCTCTTGGATCCTAGACCCCTATACCAATACAAAAAACACGCAAATGGACACTAACATTCCTTTTAATATAAATAACTAATCATAATGATAAGGATAATGAGTAAAGTGTAATTTACCTTATTTTGATGTTTGTCCTCGTTGTTCCAACTTGAGCTTGATCTCTGAGATCCTTAGCAATGTTTGACACCTGCAATGTAATGGACAATGAGACAAAGAATGCCTACTCTGCTCTATAATATTATTCCAATCAAATACATCTATAATAAAAAAATATGTAAAGAGACATAGGTTAGAAGGAAATATGCCAAGCAATATATTAATGAGAACTCTTAAAAAAATACTTACAAATTGTAGATGCAGTTGCAACAGCTTCCCCAAGTCCTCCTCATCCAACCCTTGCACAAATATCCTAAAATCATGGGTTTGATATCCTAAATATTTCTCCCAAAACCATAGGTTTGATACCTCAAATATCCACTATATTCTCCATGGAAATCCCTCATTATATAGGATTTGGAGGCTTAACCACCATGGAGAGGATCACTCATCAAATCCACTAAAAAGGGATCTGAAAGATATTTAGGGAGAAAATATTTCAATATTTTAGGGAGGAAATATATCTCAAGGATTTTAAGGAGGACATATTTCAACCATCCTTGAGATCCTCCACCTTCTCTAAAAAATAGGAAACCAAATGTGAGGTGGATTCTCACAATTAATTTATTTTATTTTCATGAATATTAATAATAATTCACATGCACTTGGTATTTTTGCCTTCATGTAATATGTCCTTCCACCACATTGACTAGGGATTGTGACATAGGTTATTCCATGGTGTCAAGGTGTATGGGACACTTATATGACACTTACGACACTTAGGGTGAGGTACTTAGGTGTGAAAATTTCATGTGTAACAAAATGTGCCCCCTCATGTCATCATGTTTTCTAAAGAGCCATTCCATGGTGGTCGAGGATTCATTGGGGGTTTCACAGTAATGTATGTGAAGAAGGAGATTGAGAGAAATGATATTTCAAATTGTTTTGAATGCTTCATCCATTCGATTTAGATACTTGGATGTTTCTATGGCTTATTTCATCTCTATATTTGTGTTCAAATTACTGTATATAACACTCTTCTTCAAAGATGCATGATCATCTTCTCCTTCCATGCAAATTAATTCTAAGGTGTAAGGATGAATTATTTTGAAAATTCCATTTTTTCGATGTCTTCAATCTTTCGTACTTGCAAAAATAATTCGGTGTGTCTTTTTCTTAGCAGTCTATTAGATATGATACCATGTAAATGTGTTGAACCTGCATAGAACGGATCTAGCTAGAAAATAACAAACGTATTTGTAGAGAGAAATTGAGAAAGAACAAGCAAGAGAGAAAGAATAGAAGAATTCTCATTAACCAAAAGAATAATGAATAATTTACACATGAAATACTCTGTATAACTCAACCAATGCACATTGGAGGAGAATATAATGCGCCATAGTGGAGGTCTAGAGTGATATGGACATACCAATAGTTATGGGAGTAAACTGCTACCTAGTCTAGTCTCTTGGGAAGTTACAGGAGTTAACTGGCACCTAGTTGAGTTAACTATTCTATCACTCTTCAGTTAATTGACTGAAATAGATTGAAGTGAGGAGGAAATCATGGAATCGTGGGTAATGTGATATTATGATGATGATACCAAGGATAATGTGCATTAGCTCATGATGATCTCGATGTTGAATGGTGATAATACTAATGTAGCATCTAGACTCCACTCAGCTGATCAAACTGAAGTGAAAACTGAAGAGAATTTTCTCCCTAGAGGAATATTCTTCCTAAAATATAGGATACTGAATAATGACTAATAAATATAGAAGAAACCTTAGGAAAAATAAATTCTAGGTGTGTGTGAAGTAACTCCAACAACATATCCATTACTATACCCATCAATATCTCGGTAAACCCTAAAGTCATGGAAAACATTCATATCGGTGCCTCTTATTCCTCTGATGAAAGTCAAACTTATACAACCCTTTTCCATGAATTGTATGATGTATTTTCTTGGTATTACTAGGAAATGCATCGTATCAACCCACAAATTGTCATTCATAAAATTAAGACATATCTTGAAGCCAAGCGTGTTCATAAAAGTCTTCATCCTGTTCATCCACAAAAATATGTTTCTATTAAAGTTGAGGTTGAAAAAATTCTTAAAGAACATTTTATTTATCTTGTACCTCTGACTGACTAGGTTTCCAATATTTCTCATGTCACGAAGAAATAGGGAATAATCCATGTATGTAATTATTATAGGGATATTAACCGGGATTGACTAAAAGACAATTATCCAACCCCTTTTATCGACCTGATAGTCGATGACTGTGCCGACAGTGAAATATTTTCATTTATGGATGGTTTTTCCAACTATAATCAAATAAACATACTACCATTGAATGAATATAAAATTTCTTTTATTTTTCCTTGGGGTACTTTCCTTGGGCTATGAATCCACAAGGACGGATCCAGAGTGTCACTCGTCTTCCCAAACCAATCAGCACTCAATCTCTTACAATATTTTTAGCACCCACAACAATCCAATGTACACCATCTCTCTTCTACCTATCTTTCATAACCCAAGAGAATGGACCCCCTTCTATGCCACACAATCCCTTAGGTTTTCCATATCCTTCTAGGACTCTAGTGCATCTGGTTAAGAATCTCCATGTTGGGACTCTTAGGATTCACAGATGTGAGAAAAATTGAACACAGGTCAAATCATCTTAGACATGGAGGCCTTAATTCATGAATGGAATACACCATCATTATTTACAACCAACAAAACCATGGCTCCTCTCCAACAATTTGTTTCCCTTTCCTAAGCCAAAATCACAAATGGGGAAAGACGAGTGCATGAAACAATGAGTGAAAAGGAAGCAGAATGAAAGGTGTGAACAATGAAAAAATGAACAATGAGTGAGTGCGTGAGTGAGTGAATGAGTGAAGAATAATCCCTAAACAACCCACAAGATGGGTTTATATCTTTACTTTCAAATCAGAAACCACTTGGCCTTCCCTAAGAAGCTAAAGTAACCACTCCTCTCCATTAAACAATTATGGGTACATAAAATATAAAATAAATACTTATCCCCTCAAGCTCCCTCTCTTTTGGAATCATATCCCCCTATAACTCTTGTCCTTGTCCATCTACCATGCAGTGATGTATTTATTATTAATAATTGTCAAAAAATTACATTTCCTAGGCATATTGACCTCTTTTAATTGTTTTGGCACTCTGGCCTTTCATATATTAAAAAAATACATTATTTAATACATGGCTCAAAACCTGAAGAGCTACATCCCCTCCCCCTTATTTTGGTACTGTCCTCAGTGCATATACAAAAAAGAAAACAAAATTTCAAAATTTATTCAAAAATTTGTGGGTACTCTATTTGCATGGAATCTTCATGCTCCCAAGTAGCATCTTCAGGACCGTAGTAGGTCCACTGGATGTTTACCAACTCTACAACTCGATTCTGGAGAATTTTGACTTTTCTGTCCAATATTCGCATTGGCTAGACTTGAAATTCACCCTCTATCTCTACCTGAATCAAATTCCAATCATTAACATGGTTAGGATCATGTACATATTCTTTAGTAAAGAGACATGAAATACATTATGCACATTCGTGGAAGCAAGCAATGCAAACATGTATGCAACTAGCCCTATTCTATCCAATGACTCAAATGGACCACATAATCTAGTTGCTAGCCTTGCACCACTACCCAACTTCAAAGAGATCTTCTTGGGATTCAATTTTAAAAGAACATTCTCTCCCACTTTAAATTCCCTAGATGTACTATTCTTATCTTCATAAATTTTCTATCTATCTTGAGCTGCCTTTAAATTCTGTTTAATTCTAACCATCTGGTCTTCCATATCCTTGAGCTATTCTGGCCCAAATACCACTTTGTTTGTTGGATTGTCCCAACTCATTGGAGTATTTCGTTTCCTACCATCCAAAGCTTCAAATAGGCTCATTTTCAATGAATCTTGATACCCATTATTATAGGTAAACTCAACCAAGTGAAAGTAATCTTCCCACTTACATGGCTTATCAATCATATACATTCTCACCATGTCTTCAATTACTTGGTTGACTCTCTCTGGCTTCCCATCTGACTGTGGATGGTATGTTGTGCTAAAGTTCATATTTGTACCAAATCCATTAAACAATCCCCTCCAGAAATTTGAACTAATCTTTGTATCTATGTCTGAGACAATCGTCTTAGGTATCCCATGCAACCTAGAAATCTCCCTCATGTACATTTATGCAATATTAGATGTTGTATGAGTCATTTTTATAGGAACAAAATGAGCAAGATTTTTCAATTTATCAATCGCCACCATGATTGAATCATATTGTCTTGTTGTCCTGGGAAATTTAGTTATAAAATCGATGGTTACCGCTTCCCATTTCTTCTCTGGAATTGGTAATGGTTGTATAAAACCTATTGGATGCCTATGCTCATCCTTCACTCTCTGGCATTCCATACATCTGAAAATGTAATAAACAACATATTTTTTCATTCCTAGCCAAAAGAATTGCCTTCTTATTGTTGCAATCGTTTTCTAGTAACCACGATGTCCAACATATGGAACATTATGCATTTATTTTAATACCAAATTCCTAATTTCTTCAGAACTAGGAACATAAATTCTATTTTTATGCATAAGTAATCCATCTTCCTTCATCTCATATTATTTAATTTTTTGTTGTACATTTTCTTGTTTTAAGCTTTCTTTTACCTGTAAGTAATGTTTATTTGTGACAATAACATCTAGAATTATGCTCTTTAAATATGACTGATGCATACTAACAATTGTATTTTTACATGAGATGTACTCTTCTACTAAGTGCATCAACAACTTATTTTATTTTCCTTTGATGTGCTTGATGTCAAAATTGTATTCACTTAAAAATTCTATCCATCTCGTCTTCCTGGCATTTAAAGTTGGATGTTCAAAAATATATTTTAGATCACTATGGTTTGTTCTTAATTCAAATCTATTCCCCATGAGATAATTCCCCCAGATCTTCAATGTGTGAACAATGGAATCAAGTTCCAAGTCATGTGTGGCATAGTTCCTCTCATGTTCTTTAATCTTTCTGGACTCATAACCAATGACATGTCCATTTTGATTGATGACTCCACCATGTCCTTCCTTGCATGCATATGTACATACGACAAAACTTTCATTTGGGTCAACAATCTCTAAAACATGTGCACTAGTAAGTAATTCTTTCAACAAATTAAAGTTCTCTTGACAGTCAAACATCCATTAAAATTCAATTCCCTTCTTTTGAAAAGAAGTGATGGGATGAAAAATATTAGAGAAACCTACTATAAATCTTTTGTAGTAACCAGCTAATTCCATAAAATATATGTCTTCTGAAATATGCATGGGCTCTAGCCATCCTCTAATGCCTTCAATATTCTCTGGATCCACTGCTATTCCTTGTTTTGAAATAATGTGTCCCAAGTAATGGATTTTTTCTTCGTAAAAATAACACTTACTAATCTTGGCATACAACTGATGTTCCCTCAGCACTTGCAACACCAATATTAGGTGATGTTCATGCTCTTCCTCTGACTTAGAATAGACAAGTATGTCGTCCAAGAATACTATAACAAACTTATCTAGATAATTTATGAATATGTCATTCATTAAGCACATAAAGACAGTTGGTGCATTGGACAGTCCAAATGACACCGCTACAAATTCATAATGGCCATACCTAGTTCTAAAGGATGTATTATTGATTTCTTATTCCTTAATTCTTACCCGATGGTACCCTGATCTCAATTCTATCTTTGAAAATATCTTTTCCCCTCTTAGATGATCAATGCGGTCATCAATTTTGGGTAGAGGGTACTTGTTATTTATAGTGGATTTATTCAGTTGTTGAAAGTCAATACATAGTCTCAAGGTTCCATCCTTCTTTTTGACAAAGAGTATTGGTGCTCCCCAAGGTGAAACACTTGGATGTAAGTACCCTTTATTCAAAAATTCTTCCAAATTCATTTGTAATTATTTAAATCATGGTGTACTCATTCTATAAGGTGTTTTTGATACTAGGGAAGCTCCTCGCACTAAATAAATAGAGAAATATATCTCCCTCTTTGGTGGAAACCGTGGTATTTCTTGGAATACGTCTTCAAATTCTTGTAGTACCAAGAATTATTCAAGCCGTGGCCCCTTTGTCTTTTTTGTCTCCTCCACATGGGTTGCATACAATTGACATCCTTTTTTGAAACAACTCTTCAGTTGTAAGGATGAAATCTCCCTTACAGATATGGGTCTTGGAACTCCTTTCACAGTGCTCTATTTTCCTTCTTCATCAAGACATGTAAATGTATTGTTATGACAATCTAGGACATCATGATGCTTATCCAACCAATCCATTCCAATTAGAGTATCATAAGACCCCAATGGTGTAATATTTAGATCGACATTAGTATTCACACCATTAAGACTAATGGAACAACCTCTGACAATATCATGGATTTTCCTTTTGGGTCCAGTTGCTAGCTGAACCAAACTTGATTTTTCAAGCTTACTTTTCTCCAAATGTAGTTTATCCACTATTTTAGGATCAATGTAACATTCAATTTCTCCTAAATCAATTAAAATAACAACAGGATGATTAATTATCTTACCTTTCACATCGATCATATTGGACTGGCATTCTACTTGTCAATCATCTAAGGTTGCATATATTCTTCCCATGTCTTATACTATTGTAGCCTCTTGGATGTTGCGCATGGTATTCACTCTATCCTTTCTATGAGGGAATCCTTGTACATGTGATATTTCTTTCATCCCCAACATTGGATTGGTGGTCTTCCCCTTTTTCCCAAGGAGTCTTCTATCTTGGATTCATCCTTAGCATACTGGTTTTGATGATTTTTACTAGGGAGATTTCTATTGAAGGGAGGTTTGAATTCCTTCCTCCTCTGATCATGCTTCTCCTTCTTCTTATCCTTCCAATATTTCTGCAAGGACTCTCTTCCCTTTCCTTGGTCATACAAGTACTTATCCTTCCTAATGGTCTCAGCCAAAGTCTCGGGTTCATCATATTGAACATTCTCTTTATAAAAGGATAGAAATCCACTTAAAGAACTTTGTAATTTCGCCTTCTCATCTTTTATAAACCCCTAATACTTTAGAAACCCCCCAAAATTCTTTTCATACTTTGCCATGGTCATTCTTCCTAGCCTAAGTTCAAAGAATTCCTGCATTTTCTTGTCATAGAAGTTCTCTGAAAGGTAATCCTTCAGAAAATATTTCTTGAACTTCTTCCAAGTGATCCTATTCTCATTAATGTGCTCAACTTGCTTCAGCTGATCCCACCACATAACAACTTTCCCATGTAAATGGTATGTGGAAATTTTGGCTTCTAGGTTTGATGAGTAGTTATGCAATTGAAAATATATCCTGAGTCCAAGAAACCATATCATAGCATCATATTCTCTTTCTCTTTAACCATCAAAGGATGGTGGCTTAAGATTCCTCAGCTCTCCTTGCAAACTTTCCAATTCATGTCTTCTTCCTTGGTTCCTAATAGGAAACACCTTTGGACTACTTATAGAATCCTAATATGCATAAAATTTCCTTGTTGAGTAAGGAGGTGAGTGATGTCTATGATTTCTTATAACACTTCTTGAATAACCATTTCTTCTATGGTCATCTCTTCTTTCATGACATCTTCCCTCTTCCTCCTGTTTTGAGTTTGATCCATTCTTTGTTTTCCTCTGAAACTAATTTAATATATGCATCACTTGAGCATTTATCTAATTTTTTTCTCTTATCAGTCTCTCATTGTCTCCTTTGTAACTTTGCACTTCAATTTTTAGGATTCTCACAGTCTCTATCAATATTTCTTGATCCCCTCTTGACTGGTTTCTATTGGATTCTATCTCTGCATTACCAAAATTGATATTATAACCTTTGGTCTCTTTATGATCCATGTGGATATCACTAGTCATACCTTTTCCAACTGGCTCAAAACAGTTTTCTGGCAATTTTTGTAATTTACACTTTTTAGCAGTTTTTAATTTTCGAAACCATTTTGAGGCCCTAAATGACATTTTTGGGAGAAAATGGATAAATATGTAAGTTCCTTCGATAATTCATCTAAAATTAATCTCCTTGATGATACCTTTCCAATCGGCTATCATGAGCCTAAAACATAGATCATATGAAAATGTTACAACCCTGGGAAGTTGATGTACTAACTTACCCAAACGGGGCCTGCATGAATTTTGGCGCTTCATATTCTAGGGTTAGGATTTTGGATGTTTAGGGTTTTTGGAATTCCTATTTATTGTAAAAATATCTTCAGAGACTCATTGTAATAATCTTCTTGCAAATGCAATTAGTTGTCACATCTCTTCTCAGAGATAAGTTGCCACCATTCTAGCGAGTCTTTCACTCTGTATTTTTGTAGTCTCTATACATTTATTTCATTAATAGAAATCATGTATTAATGTATCTCAGTGTTTATGGTTGCATCTCTGATACATTTCTTTTATATTATTGGATATCTGTGATATCTCTGTGCATTTATTTATTATATCTCCGCTCTCATTTCGTGTTGAAAATAATCTGGATCAGTGGTATCAGATCAAGCTCCTCTTGATCATTTTTTTCAGTGCATGTCCCCGATGGGGTCCAAGTATAACAAGTTGGGTCTCGAGCTTTCCTCTCTTGAATACAATTGCTCTCGCATGCCCAAGAAACCCTCCATGGCGGAATAAAAGAAAAATGACGGAGCAGACGATTCTGTCAATCTATTGTTTGAGCAAGCTCTCATGCGACAGGGGGACGAAATGATGGAGAATTTTTCCCACATCCTTCAATGACTGCCGATAGAAGCAGGTGCATCTTCATCAAACAACCACTTTGGAAGAACGTCTCCTTTCAAGGTACAGGTTAATTTTTATATTCTCGTATTTGAAGGTCAGATAGATGGGGATGCCCTAGACAAATGGTTAAATATGTTAGAAGGTTATTTCTTTGGTCATAATTTTTTCGATAGGGAAAATATCACCTTCACACTCCTTAAATCTCTCCCCCATGTCAAACATTGGTGGGAAACTTACTCATATCAAAGTTACAAGGACCAATACATGATATGGACCACACTGTGGCAAGAGAGGGGTTAAGCAGTTCCAGAGTTCACCAATACCTTCCATACCTTGCACACCAAGATGGGTATCAAAGACTCTGAACGACATTTGGTTCTGAAATACCATGGGGCTCTACACAGATACATCCAAATTGAAATGGATTGTATGGATACCTCATCACTCGGTTTTTCTTATCGATGTGATGTTAAAATCGAGCAGAAATTTAAGTACCAAAAAAAATGGGAGTTCGGTTCTACAAATCCATAATAGCCAAAGTATGACAAAGACAACCCTAACAAACAGTCCCCTGAAAACCAGTCCAAGCCACAGGAAAAGAAGGGTCACGGGAAGACAAAAAGGGACATTTGAAAATGGTGTGATTTCCACAAAATCCCCTGGCACAACACCGATGAATGTCTCTCAAAATAGTCATTGGTGGACGAGATCAAAGACAAGGAACCGAACCCTGACTCAGAATTTGATTCTAAAAATACTGGTAAAGGACAAATCATTGATGCAGACCCCACTGCTATTGTCATGACTGCAACAATTCAACCAGAAGAACCAACCAATCTTAAAGAGGGGGAGCACCTTTTTCATTCACATATGTAGGTGAAGGGGACCCACTACATTTTATTGTTGATAGAGGAAGCCATAAGAACCTCATCTCGGCAGAGGTTGTCAAACAATTGGGATTGTCGACAACACCACACCCATAGCCATATGCCATCGGGTGGCTTCAGAAAGGATGATATATTCATGTCATCCAACACTATCGATTGTCATGCAACATCAACCCCTTCAAGGATGAGGTATTATGTGATGTTTCCCCATTAGATTTTTGTGATGTTCTCTTTGGCCAGCCATATATGTGGAGACACCATGTTGTTTATGAGTCTCGACCCCGTAATGTCATTGTTTCTCTAGGGGGTCATCTCTATATAATACCAGGGGTACTTCCGACTATTGTTACACCTAAAGAGTGCCTCAAGGTATTATCTCATACTGCAAAATTCATCTTGTTCACAATCTGTTCAAAAGAGGAACATAAGGAAACTGCAACCACTACAACCTCACCCCAAGCACCTTCTATCCAGTAGAAGCAGGTCGACAAGGTTGGAACAAATCATACAGATTCATTTTTCACACCGTCCTCTCTTGTATCTTGACATTTTGAACATCCTCAACCTCAAGAGGTTCATGACAGACTTCCACAAACTGAGCAACACGACATCTCCAGCAAGGCAAGCAACTCAGCAAGATTCAGATTCATCAAACATTTTTTCCTCTCCCCCGGGGACCTAACGCAATCGATACCATTGCTTCTTAAGTAGGGAGGATTGATCCAAGCAAATATCGTTGGACACCCACCTTTTCCAACTATCTCAAAACATTTTTCTGGCATTTTTGGTAATTTACTAGTTTTAGTAGTTTTTAACTTCCGAGGCCATTTTGAGGCCCTAAACTAAGTTTTTGGGAAAATGGGGAGCAATATAGAGGTTCCTTTGATATTGCCTCAAAAATTAATCTCCTCGAAAATACATTTCCAACCAAGGATGATTTTAAGAATGGAAATTTATTTTAAAATGTAGAAACCTTGGTGAATCTAACTAATCCTTCATATGCCAACTATAAATGTTTGGCGATATTTTTGTAAAAATATTCAAATTTCTAAGGATTTTATATAGTTTTTATAAAATTTTGGCGATTTTTAAGGTAAATAATTTTATCCTATAGAATTTGGGCGAATCATTTTTAAAATAGTGAATCTCGTTTTTGGAAAAACCATGGAAAATTAGCCCATGAGCGAAATTTAGCCCCTAAAATCATCCATGTTTCCAACGGGCTATCATGCGCATAAAACGAAGATCGTATGCAAAAGTTATTTTTTCAGGAAGTTGATGTACTAACTTACCCAAATGGGGACCACATGAATTTTGGTGCTTCATCTCCTAGGGTTAGGTTTTTGGATGTATATGGTTTTTGGCATTCCTGTTTATTGTAAAAATGCCTTCAGAGCCTCATTGTAATCATCTTCTTGCGAATGTGAGTAGTCGTTACATCTCTTCTTAGAGATAAGCTACCACCATTCTAGCGATTCTTTCACTCTTTATTTTTGCAGTCTGTGTACATTTCTTTCATTAATATAAATTATGTATTACTATATATTTGTCTTTATGGTTGCATCTATGATACATTTATTTTATATTATTGGATATCCACGATATCTCTGTGCATTTATTTATTATATCTCTGCTCTCATTTCGTGCCAAAAATAATCTGGATCACTTTATCATGGATGGAATATCCCTCTCCTTCTTCCACTTCTTTAATATGCGTTCTTTTACTGAAATAATATGTTTACACCCCCTAATTCTGCAAAATGTGCAAGCAACCATTTTGTTAGGATTATGCATATCATAAAAAGAATTTCAAACAATGTTACAGGTCCTTTTTCTTATCAATTCACGAGGAAATGTATTATGATTCTCCATATTATAAAAATTACATGTTATTCTCCTCTGAATCATCTTTCCAATGACTATAATGTTTCTCCAATTCGATATTTGAGCTTAAAGTTATGGCTTCCCCAAAAAAATCACTTTCACCCCCTTTTATTTTGTTTTGCAACAAGATATTTTTGAAAAACTCCACAACTCCTTTAACTAGTACAATATTTGAATTCTTCACAGACGCTTCCTTCGAGCCACATTCCATGTAACCACGTCTAGAAACCATAGGCTTATTCATTGTTTAGCACCTTCCTTTGTATTCTTCTACACATGAGCTTGCTTGAACACAATGTCTAAGGGCTTGGTTACTTCCAAATCCTTTTACCTTATCATGAGATTGGTGTTGGGACCAAGTCCTATGGACTTTGTCCTTCAGTTATTCTCCCTTTTCAATCTCCAACTTCTCCTTGAGTTAAACTTTGTCGAAACCCTTCTATTAGCTCCACTAGTAGATGAGACAGTTAATACTTAATCTCTCCTTGATTGGATGATCCCTCCCAATCTGGAGGCTTCAACGATATTGATGGTCATGACTTAATCAGACGTTGAGATGGATGGCGTTAATCAATTCAGGACTTCCGTTCTCTTGGACTATGGAACATTACAACTCCCAAGTCGCTCAACTCCCCAGAGTGATACTCATCAAAGTACTTATCCTATCCTTTCATTTTTTAATATGATAGATAAGACTTAATAAAGCATTGGGATGGATGGTCCTTATTCATTTCGGAACTTCGACGCTCTGGGACTAAGGAACATTACAACTCCCAAGTTGTTCAACTCTTCTGGAGTTATATTTGTCAAAGTGATTTCTCCATCCTTCCACTATTGGATCTAATAGTTGGGAAAGGTCCCAAAGGGATCTTAGATCGACGGTCTGCATGAAATCACAAATTTGGTCTTCAAAACTTTCACTGGTAGAGATGTTGGACACCCCCTAAGGCCATACTTTTGGAGATGACATGGCATGTTGACGTCACCTATGGTAACATGTTGACGTCACCTATGGTAACATGGACCCATGGCATGTGTGCACATGTCACTAAAAAATGAGTAAGTTTTGGTCCAAAAGGTATTGAATCTGGGTGACATGTGTCCCCACATGGCACCCTTTCCATGTGGCCTACGAGGTGTCATCCATAAAATGGATGATCCACATTATCTGCTCTAGATATGATGGCCTACATGATTTCATGAAAATGGATTTACACTTCATGGTTTCGGCATTTGGGGGCTTCAACACTTCAGGGCTTGGCCCATTTTCTAGTAATCGCCAGAGTGGAAAAGTTCTGAAACTTCATTATCCTTCATCCATTGCTAGATTCGACAGTCATCACTACTTCCAAATTCCTTCCCTCTATATAACATTCAACAAGACTTCGAGACTTTGTCACTTCAGGACTCTAGTTTATATAAGTTCTAAAAGGTTCAGTTCTCCTGGAATTAAACTTCCCAAAGTGGTCAACGCTGGAGGACCCTGACTAATGGTTGAGATTTCACCTGAGCCTCCTATCATATCAGATGGTCATTGGGACTTCTTGACTTCAACATTTTTCATTTTTCTACCCTATCTCCCAAAAATCATTGAAGCAACGAAGATCAATAGTTCTCCATCTTTGGCTTGGCTTCGATCAACAGTTGTGATCGACAAGTTAGATCTGACCATTGTGACTTAATCTCTCCTAGCCTTTGGTTTCACCTTTATCTGACAATCCTTGTTCATCTTACTTCCAATCTGATGATCTAGAACTCCTTGATTTCACTGTGGTTATTGCTCCGGAATTCAAAAAGGAACGGTCATGATTCTACAATCCTTTAGAAATGATCTCTATGTATGCGATGCTCTAGATTTTGTGTGATCTCTACAGTGTTATCTCTCACGAGATTTAAGATTTCAAGGACATATTCACTCTTGACCATAGTACCTTGTCCAACAGTTCCGGTCCATACCATTCTGGTGTTTCAACGTGAAGCTATGATACCTATCTGTAACGTACCCAACCACCCACATGCTAGGCATGCTACTTCAAGCCCGCTTCTTGACTAATTTTGAATTCGAATAAATTTATAATTAATAAACATGCACAAAATATTCACATGCATAGATCATTATTAAAACTACGATATAAAATAAATGAACCATATGTCATGCACAACAATAACCAACAAGCATGCATATTATAGACACAAATTTCACAGAAAAATAAATACACTGCGGAAATAAGTATATAGGTAAATAAAACCATGACATAGAGCACTTATCTTTGATAAAACGAATCACCAACTGGATGAATACCAAGGAAGTTCCACCCAACCATAGACATTGTTGTTCCAAGTCTCAATAGTAATTTCACCCTTGAGCTAGGGCTATGAATCCACAAGGACGGTTCCGGAGTTTCACTTAGCTTCCCAAACCAGTCAACATTCAAGCTCTTGTAGGATTTTCAGCACCCACAACAATCCAAAGTACACCATCTCTCTTATACCTAGCCTGCAGAACCCAAGAGAATGGACCCCCTTCTCTTACACATAGTCCCTTAGGTTGTCCATCTCCTTCCAGGGCTCCAATGCATCTGGTAAAAAATCTCCATGTTGGGACTCTTAGGATTCGCAGATGTGAGAAAAACTAAACACAAGCCAAATAATATTATACATGCATGCCTTAACTCATGGTTGGAATACACCAACATTGTTTACAGCCAACAAAACCATGGCTCCTCTCCTACAATTTGTTTCCCTTTCCTAAGACAAAAACAAGAATGATGAAAGAAGAGTGTGTGAAAGAGTGAGTGGAGAGGCAACATAATGAAAGGTGTGAACAATGAACAAATGAACAATGAGTGAGTGAGTGAATGAGTGAAGAAGAATCCCCAAACAACCCACAAGATGGGTTTATAACTTTACTTGAAAATAAAGAACCACTTTTCATTACCCAAGAAGCTCATGTAACCATTCCTCTACATTAAAAAATTATGGGTAGATAAAATATAAAATAAATACGTAGCCCCTCGAGCCCCCTCTATTGTGGAATCATATCCCCCTATAACTCTTGTCCTTGTCCGTATATCAGCCAATGATGTATTTATTAATAATAATGATCAAAACATTAAATTTCCTAGGCACACTATCCTCTTTTAATTGTTTGGGCACTCATATGGGGCTCAAAACCCAAGGTGTTACAAGGAATTTGATTCTTTGAAGAACACATTAACTCATACACCATTGTTACATCCCCCATATTACAGTCGATATTATGTTTTGTATATTGTCACTTCTTCCGGTACCATTGCTATGGTTCTTTTCCAAGAGGATGAATCACATGTGTTTTACTATTTAAGTAGGAGTCTTACCACTTCTGAAATAAAATATTCACATGAGGATAAATTGGCATTGGTTGTTGTTCAAGTTGTCAAAATTTACTGTCACTACATATTATTGCGTAAAACCAACATCATTTCTAATTTCAACCTCATGCAACATATTCTAACTAGGCAGGTGTTGTAGGGAAAATACTCCAAATGGATCATTATCCTACAAGAGTTTGATTTGGAATTTGAGAAATCCAAGTCAAATAAATATTTGGTTTTTATTGAGTTAATATGTGACCTTCCCTCAACTGAAACAAAAACTGTGGCAGAAGATTTGATTCTTGATGAATATCTTTTTCTGATTAGTTCCTTAGATCCATGGTATGGAGACATCATAATCTATCTCTAGACCCAAACTTTTTATATTTATTTGTCTAGTACTAAACATCATCGAATTCAATACCAAACTCGACAATACATTATTCTTGGAGATACCCTTTATTTCCGTGGAGTTGATTATCTTTTTAGACGGTGTTTAACACACGAAGAGGTCGAGAGAGGTCTTAATGACTGTCATGCCATACATGTGGTGGTCATATATCTGGGTGTTCCATTGCCTAAAATATTCTACCAGCCATATATTTTTGGCCATCATTGTTTAAGGATTGCATCCTTGCGGTCCAAAGGTGTCATGCATTCCATATATACAATCGTAAGCTGTGTGCACCTCCTGCTCCTCTTCACCATGTAGTTTCCATTGGTCTAGTTTCCAAATGGGGAATTTATTTCATGACATTTAACCCTCACTCGACCAGAGGGCATGCGTATCTTATTATCTCCAGGGATTATTTCACTAAGTGGGTTGAGGCAATGCCTACATTCAATAACAGTAAGAAAGTTGAAGCCCTTTTCATTTTTAATCACATTATTGGTCGATTAAATGTACCGAAATCCATTGTCATAGATCATGTCACTCATTTTTGAAATTATATGATGTCAGAATATAAAAAATATTAACCTCCAAGTTGGGTTTATGGCATGAAAACTCGACTCCTTACTATCCTCAGGCCAATGGCCAAGTCAAATCTGTAAACAATGTTTTGACAACGATTCTTCGTAGGATGATAGGGATTCACGAATAGAATTGGTATAGGATGTTTTCTTCGAAATTATGGGCATATCAAACCTCAGTCAAAACAACCATGGGTTTTATGTCATTTTAGTTGGAATATGTTTTAGAATCCATGATGTTGATTGAATGTGAAATACCATCCTTGAAACTTGCCTCTGAATTGCTTCCCAATACCACGATCGAAGAAGAATGTCTTTTGTACTTGACACGGTTATATGAAACTCATCGTGACACCACTCTAGCTAATGAAACCCAACAAAAATGTGTCAATTCTCAATATGATAAAACTGTTAGACCTCGTGTGTTCTCTGAAGGTGACTTGGTCCTATTATATGATGAAGATCATGAAATATTGGGGGAAGGTAAATTCGAGCCCATGTGGCATGTCCCTTATATAATTAAATGTTTATTAGATAAATGTGCCTATGAGATAATGGATTATTATGAGAGTCCTTTGGGTGAGCCTCAGAATGGGATTTACGTGAAAAAGTATTATTCCTAGATTCATTGTACATAAGTGATTTGTATATGTTGTACCATATTTTTGGTGTGCTATCTTTTCTTTTGTGCATACGATTTCTATCTTTCGCTTCTTATCTTGCATTGTTTTTTTATTTTTAAATGTCAGTGCTCCCTTTACCTTACATTGGCTTTGGTGATGGTTCCAGCCACAATACCCAAAACCTTGCATCTGCTACATGGAAAATATACACGCATACCAATGGGTTGATAAGTCTACGTGGTATATGCCTTGGTCATGCAACTAAAAATATCACGGAATATAGCACAGTCATTGAACTATTGAATGAAGCCAGTTCACTAAGAATTCTTCATTCAGTTGTTCAAATGGACTCTCAACGTGTAGTACTACAATTAATTAACATTTATTCTATCATAAGTCCTACTCTATTACGAGTATATTTAAGGGTTCATCCCTTGGAAACAAACTTTGGCTATTTAGAGTATCAACAAAATCAAAGAAATATAAATACATTAACACATGCTTTGGCTAATGATGTACTAGATATACATTTGCAACATTTGTAAAATTCAAACACATAACACATTGTATAAAATAAGTCAATTTAGAAGTCATTTTGTATTTAGAGTTTAACAAAAAATTTACAAAATATGTTGAGACAACACAAAGTTTGCATCTTTTTTATCAATACATGTCCATGACCAAACAACTGAAAAGGTCCTAGTCATATATAGGTCCACGATGCTTGTGGTAATATACTATGGTCTAATCCACTCATCGAATAAAACGAGCTATGTGTTTGCATACTCCTGCAATGTGTCATTGGTACCGTCATGGAAGATCATCGATATGAATATCTGGTATACTCAAGGTCAACCCCTCGAGGTTATTTTATATTTTATCGGTCTCCTTTGTTGTTTCACGATCATAAGCAACCATCTCACCTTACTCAAATCACCTCTTTATCGGCGAATTCCTATACGGTTTGTTTGGCCCAATATCCACACGATGAAAACAAAATTAGTCTCAATACAACTAAAAATTAAAAAAAAAATTGTTTCTTTTTACCTAAATTATTCCACTGTTATCCCTCTGAAAGGACTAAGTCTAGATCTCCTCAGAAATCCATCCCTGTAGAAGCGTAGTCTTCGATCATGATGAGTTGTTTCTTCAACCATTTGAAAAATTTCTCATCATATGAAACTATTGTACCACCACCATGGTGTGGCATCAGATCCACCCTTCTCTTCATACAAGGCTCTTCTAGATCAGGGTATTCATCTAACTCCATACTCTGCAGACATAATAGTGGAACTCTCTCAAGGAAGATGCTGATTAAGGTTGGTTGTCATTGATGTCAGCCCTTGAAGAAAGCCTCGCAACACAAAGGTTTGGGTAATGCACACAAGATTGTTTGATGTAAAGATGAATCATTATTGTCTTGACATGGTCAATGATAAGTAAAGATGGAAGAGCTCCAAAATGGTCCCCTTATGGTGAAATCCCTCACAGCAAGACGCTTTGCGGAGTAAGAGAACCCATTGTTAATTGTGGAATAATGAGATGAAGGACAATGGATTTGTTAGGTAAACTATCCTATATGAATAGTTATTGTCATTCCATTTCTAGTGGTATGTGGAACGTCACATAACTCCTCATGGTTAGTGAGTTATGGCCATGAGAAGTTGGAGACCCCAGGTTTGGGTAATGGACCCAAGTTTGTTTGATGGATAATGGTATGAGTTATGATATATTTTCAGATAACACTATTCTATATGGATAGTACATGTCATTCAATTTTTGGTGGTATGTGGAACATCACATAACTCCTCACTGTTTGAGAGTTATGGCCTTACGAAGTTGGAGGACCCTCATATGTCATCTAGAAGCCCCAAAAGGTCAAAGTAGTCAAAGTGGTCTAAGAGACTTTAAATGGTAAATAATAAAGTGAAGTAATGAGTTTATTATAATTCAAAGTGAATACAAAATAAATTATTTCAATAATAAATTTAATGGAGAAATTAAAAGTGGGTTCACCCTAAAATAAAGAAAGTGGGGCCAAGTGACCTAGAAGATGCTTTTAAGGAAGCTACTTTGAGAGTATAAATAAGAGGAAAGCCTCTCTCATTTTAATAACACTTTAGAATATTGAATATCTATAGGTTTCTGATGTAACCAAGGATATCTAAGCTGAAATTCTGAGGGAAGGTGAAGAAAAGAAGGTTGAAATGCAAAGAAAGATAAATTCTTTTGATGGTGCTTTCTAAGGTATGTTATTTACAGGTCATCTCACCATTTTCACTATAAATTTTTTTATATAATGATTAAGATCATGAAATTTCTATGTCATTGAGAAAAAATATCCAAGTATATGTGGTAAAAAATTCATATTGTGGGTCATTGTATTTTTGGATTTACACTCTGTGGAAAATAAGGTTTGTGGTTAGTCCTGAAACTAGTCAAAAATAGGTATTTTGGGTAAAAACTTCATAACTTATTCATAACAGATCCAAATTTAGTGAAACAAAATGTTTTGGGTAGGGTATAATATTTAGTATTTTGTGTCACAATTTCAGATCAATTCAACAAATATTTTGTGTGGGTCACACTCTACAAGGTCTCTCTCTAAAAGAAGCCAGAATTCAACAAGGTATGCAATTTTTGTTGTAACTCCTTTTCTGAGAGGTTACAAGTAGTGACACCTGGAGGAATTTCATAAAACAGACTAAAGAACATTGTGTATCAGTTTCATATCTTTATACATTACATGTACAAAGTTATGATTACTTAAATTAGGGTTGTTGACTAATCCAAAACTAGACATGTGAGACTAAAGAAAAGTTTGATGAAAATGATAGTCTCTTGTTGTTGAAGTTAAGGAAGGTTTACCAAAATGTGATCATATACACTAGGTATATTATAGAGATACAAATTAGATTTGGATGATGAAATTGATGAGGGCATTTGGTTGAGGTACATGTTGAATATATGGTTGAGAAAAGTAGTTGATGAGTTGGCACATACATGAGGTGTATAACTGATGATGTTGGTACATATTGATGAGTCATAGTTGATGAGTAGTTGACACATGATTTGTACATACTTGGTACACAGTTGGATGCACTTGTTTATGGTATATGTTGATTATAGGTTATTTGGTACAGGTTGGTGCATGGTTGATGCACTTGTTTATGGTACAGGTTGATTAAAGGTTGAGGTACAAGTTGATGCATGGTTCAGATTTATTAGCACAGGTTTACAGCGGTATATCTCATAGTGACAGGTTGACAATGGTTCCATCATTCTACTTCTACCTCAGGGTGGCAAGACGGGGCAAGGACAGGTGGTTGTAGCCACCTTCTAGTTCTAGCCAGAGAACATAAGTGGTTGTAGCCTCCTTCTGGTTGTAGTCAGAGAATTGGGGAGTTGGAGCTTCCCTCAGGTTGTAGCCTGAGAAACTAGGGGGTTGGAGCCTCCTTCCAATTGCAGCTATAAAACAAAGGAATTTGGTGCTTCCAATGAATGTAATTCTTCAAGACATATAAGAAAAAACATTCCTTGGTTTTCTCCCGATTTGGGTTTCCATGTAAAAGACTGGTGTACTGTGTATGTGTATGTTTGTTCATTTGTTCGTTGCTTATTTACTCTACAGTTATTGGATGATAATGCGTCAGTGATATAACACTTGGATTATATGGTTAAAAAGGATTAAATTTATCTATTATTTATTCACCCCCCTTCTCAGTAATCCAACAGAAGAAAGATACAAAAATCAAACCATAACCAAATTGCTTCAATCGACCTGTCTTACACTTGTTCAATTTGTCTTTCATGCTCTCAAAAATCCCTTCAAACTAGTTAAATATTGTAGGTTCCATACAATCAATTGTATATTTCATTTGAGAATTGGAGACCAAGTGAGGAGCCACACTCCTAGTGACTCGAGTAATAGTGAAATGGACAATTCTTAAGGAAATATCTCCAATATTTTTTATTCGGATGTCTTTTCTTCTTTTTTCTGGTACCTGCAATATAGCGTTGTGAGATGTATTTTTCGGTCTTCTCACCACCTACAATGAAACCAGAAAAATAAAATCGCTCACCTCATTTTTAGAGCCCGGTCAAGAAGTAAATATCCTCAATTTCCAAGGCTAGATCATGAAATCCAACCTTCAAAAATTGTTCATTGGGTTCCAACATATTTACTATGAACTCCAATAAACGAACTTGGGCCCTCATTGCATGAACCCGGAATATTTTTTCTAATCCGTACCTTCGGAGAAACATGGTACCTGGATCGTTGACCACAATTTGATATTCCATTTCATGCTCCCTCTCCCTCCATTCCAACATTTTTTTCAATCAAAAGTCTACAAACAACAATTAAAGAACTTGTCCATAAAATGGAATCTAAGATTTTCAAGCCCCACTCCCCGGATGGGGTGTTAGTGGATTCCATGTGGCAGAGAACAGGACGGGACGCGTTGCAGACCCATGTGCGGGCACGTGATCGCCCCGTGCCGCAGGGCTCTACCGTCCCGGGAAATGAAAGCGTTTAAATGGATTTGATGGGCAAGAGCAGGGGCATTTACGCCACCCCACACTTCCCACATAACAACAACATGGCTTGGTCTGTAGCTTATGTTCTTCCTCCCAGCTCGCGATCGGAAGGGCTCCTCCCCTCTCGATGCAAGCACACTTTGGCCTTCACGGCTTCTTGGTCCACCTGCTACCTGCAATTCCGACTGCTCGCTCCTAGCGCAAATCCTCGCCAACTGGCACACATGAGAGAACGAATCAGAGGGAAGCCCAACCGGAGCTCCCCTTGGCAGCCTTCTCGACCTTCCCTCTCGCCCTCGACCTCCCCGATTACTGGTTCCTCCACCCATCAGCCAATTCTCTCCCCGAGTGTCACCCCTACTCCTGCGAAATCAAAAAGGCGCAAA
>JASDQU010509326.1:42393-59447 GCA_032191745.1 Picea mariana | reverse complement strand
CTCTCCCCGAGATCCCTTCACCACTTTGCCAACCTACGACGTTCTCCCCGACTTCAAGTTACACTTGTTTACGCTGACCTCCAGCAACTCAGAGGTCTGTCCCTCTTGATCTTTGCCAAATTACTTTAACCTCAACGAGGTTCTTAGCATGCACTCCTTGCGGCAAACCTTCCAACACTTCGACTATTCGAGCTTTCTTGACCCTGCGTATGCCCGTAGCAGCAGTCCTTCAACACTTCTGCTCAGTTCCATGACTGAGACTCTCCTTAGCTTGCGCACTCCTTACACAGCTTCAACAACCCACTTTCACTTCTGAGTGGTTTGATAACAAGAGTTTAACTCCCGAGCCTTCTGTCAACGCACTCCTTGCAGGAATATTTGCTCAAAAGAGAAAACAATTGTAGCTCACCTCTCTTCTCAGATTTAAATCTTAACACATGAAATCATACACACAGCATGATAACAATTGCATAACAGGGAGAAATATTCATAAGCAGAGCATTCGACACACATACACAGAGAATAACACAACAACCATGAGTCTAAATCAACTTCTTCTATTAATTCAAGATCTGTACATGGGTGTTTTCTACAACTCTCTACTATTCTCCTGTTCTCTAGACTCTTCTTTCTCTTCCTGAACTAAACTTACAATGATACAAATGAGGGTGTCTATATTCAATTCTCCCTCTTTCTTCAAGAACTATCTAATCTAAGAATTCAATTCTATCTACCTGCAACTACTACTATAAATACCTCTGTCTATCTCAGACAAGAGCGCATGGCTCGAGGTATGATTACATTTTTACCAAGGTGCTTAAATTAAATGATCTCATTTAAGTTAGGCGCGTCAACTTCAAGAGAGAATTTAAAAATTCAAAAACTTGCGCTGGACGTCTTCCAGCTGGCTTCTGCTTCCATGCTGGTTTTGCTTGTCGTGAGGGATGCTCCTGCATCATACTCCCTTGCTTGAAAATTTGCATGGGCTCCTGTCCATGAGCTCCTGCACGGTATGTCCATGCTTCAAAATTTCTGCTTCAGTCTCCCAGTTGGCATCTTCAATTGGATGTCCCTTCCACTTGACCAAATATTCAAAATATTCTTTCCTCCTGGTCTTCTTACCCACTCTTTTATTCAGTATCTGCTCCATCTATGGATTTTCTGCAACTGGCATTTGCTTCTGCCACTGGACCTCTGGTTGATCATCACTTTCTTCTTCTGATTCATCATCTTTATATGGATGTAAATCTGAAACATTAAATATCAGAGATATTCCAATGTCCTCTGGTAACTCAATTTCATAAGCATTCTGTCCCATCTTTTTCAAGACCTTGCATGGCCCAATTTTCTTCATCTTCAGCTTGTTGTATGTTCCTCTCGGGAACCTTCCTTTCCTCAAATGTGCCAAAACCAGATCACCAACCTCAAATTGAAGTTGTCTCCGATGTTGATCTGCTCTGCGCTTGTACTCCTGACTTGACTTCAATAGTCGCTCCTTAACCTGGCTGTGAAGTTCCTTCATCGCTTCAACGAATTATCCTGCACTAGCACTGCTAGTATCATTCTATTCTGAATCCCTTAATTCAGAAACTCCTCTTGGTTGCCTTCCATATACAATCTGAAATGGACTTTTCCCTGTGCTCCTGTTCACTAAATCATTATAAGCAAACTTTGCTTGCGGTAGTATGCTCTCCCAACTGTTATGGTGTTTAGTCACCAAGCTTCTCAGCAAGTCTCCCAGACTCCTGTTGACCACCTCTGTCTACCCATCCATCTGAGGATGATAAGTAGAATTAAACATAAAATTAGTCCCCAACTTCTTCCACAATGTTCTCTAGAAATGCCCTATGAATTTTGTGTCTCTGTCTGAAACTATGCTTTTCAGCAATCCATGGAGTCGCACAATCTCTTTGAAAAACAAATTTGCGATGTGAGTCACATCATTGGTCTTCTGGCATGGAATGAAATTTTCCATATTAGAAAACCTATCAACTACCACAAAGATTGAATCAACACCTCTTTGTGTCCTCGGCAATCCCAATACAAAATCCATGCTAATTTCATCCCACGGCTTCTCAGGTGTGGGTAATGGCTGATAAAAACTCACATTCTTCTTTCTTCCCTTTGAATGCTGGCAAATCTTGCATCTTTCTACAAACTTCTTGACTTATGACCGCATCCCTGGCCAAAAGTATGACTCGCTCAGCTTTTCAAATGTCTTATCATGGCCAAAATGTCCTGCTAATCCACCACTGTGTTTCTCTTTCAACAAGTTCTCCCTCATGGAGCAATTTGGAATACACAGTTGATTGCCTTTGAACAACAATCCGTCCTGGATCACATACTCTATCCACTGACTTCTGTCTCTGAGAACTAGATTCCTAGCTAATTCATAAGCTTCCTTGAAGTCTGAATCATCTGCATACATGTCCTTAAGATCATCAAAGCCTATCGTCCTGACTTTGAACTCCTGCAACAACAAACACTTCCTTCTCAAAGCATCAACAACTTTGTTAGCAGTACTAGAAATATGCTTTATTACAAAAGTGAAATTCTGCATGTATTCTACCCATTTAACATGCCTCTGATTCAACTTCTCCTGTTGAGTCACATATTATAATGCATGGTTATCACTATATAAAACAAATTCCTTTGGAATCAAACAGTGCCTCCATTTTTTCAATGCTTGTATGATGGCATAGAACTCTTTATCATATGTGGAGTACTTTTCTTTTGCCTCATTCAGCTTCTCACTGAAATATGCAATCGACCTGTCTTCCTGACTCAAGACCACTCCTATTGCAAACCCGCTTGCATCACATTTCACCTGAAATGTATTCTGAAAATCTGGCAACACTAGAATTGGTTGCTCTGTAATCTTTTGTTTCAACAAATTGAAACTCTTCTCAGCCTCTTCCGTCCAGTGAAAAGATTTATGTCTTTTCTTCACTGTGTCCATCATTGCTGCGCTAATTCCACTGAAATTTCTGATGAATTTCCGGTAGAAACTAGCTAGTCCATGAAAACTCCTCACCTCAAATATGTTCCTCGGTGATGGCCAATTCTTGATTACCTCCACCTTATATGGATCCATCCTCAAATCATTTGCAGAAATAACAAACCCCAAATAAATGAGTTCTGTCTTCATGAATGAGGACTTCTTCATGTTTATCAGCAACTTCTCCTGCTATAATCTCTTCATCACGATAGCCAAATGCTTCAAATGTTCAGCCTTTGTCTTACTGAAAACCAATATGTCATCCAGATACACGATGACAAATTTCCCAATGAAATCCTTCAGGACTTCATTCATCAACCTCATAAAGGTACTTGGTGCATTCGTGAAGCCAAACGGCATGACAATCCATTCATACAAACCTTCATTTGTCTTGAATGATGTTTTCCATTTGTCACCTTCTCTCATATGAATATGATGATATCCACTCTTCAAATCTATTTTTGAAAACAAATTTGCCCCACTTAAGCAATCCATCAAATCATCCATCCTTGGCAATGGGAATCTATACTTGATAGTTATCTTGTTAATGGCTCTTGAATTAGTGCACATCCTCCAGCCTCCGTCTTTATTCGGACTGAGTATTGTTGGAACAACACATGGAATCAAGCTTTCCCTGACCAAGCCTTTGTCCAAAAACTCCTGGACCTGTCTTTTAACCTCCTCATTCTCCTACGGCATCAATCTGTACGTGGCTTTGTTTAGAAAACTAGCTCCTAGTATGAGATCAATATGATGACTCACACTCCTCATCGGTGGCAATGAATGAGGTAATTCATCCACCACAATGTCAGCGAACTCTTCCAGCAGTTCCTGAAATTCTTCTGGAAAATCATCCACTCTTGTGCTATTCAAAACAATTCTCGGCTTTCTGACCACAAAGAATTGTGGATCCTCCTTCTTCTTAACTTATGTAAGAAGTTCCTTCCCTCTCATGAGAAGTACTCTGTTGTTTACTTCTGGCTTCACCTCTTTATCTTCAATTGGACACAACATATGAGTCCTCCCATTCTTCTTCAGGGTATAGGTGTTCATCCTCCCATCATGAATTACATTTCTATCATATTGTCATGGTCTACCCAGCAATAAATGACAGACATCCATAGGAATAACATCACATAAAATCCTATCATTATATCCTCCTATCTTTATGTCAACTAAGCACTGTTTAGTGACATTTACCTGATGTCCTTTCTGTAGCCATGAAACTTTGTATGGATTCGGGTGATCAGTTGTCTCCAGCTCTAGATTTTCTACCATCTCGGTTGAAACGAGATTATCGGTGCTTCCACTGTCCACGATGATTTTGCACACTCTATCCTTGGTCTTGCAAGCAATCCTAAAAAGACTGTTCCTTTGTGCTGAATTCTCCATCTCCTTTTCTGGCGTCAAAAGGACTTTTCGCATCACTAGCGATCTTCCGCCTTCAGCGTACTCTGTCTCAACATCTCGCCTCTGTGCCTCGGCGATGTGAGTTTCTCTTGTTTCTTTCTTTTTCTCTGGACATTCAAATGACTTGTGCCCATTCTTTCAACATGTGAAGCATGTGATTACTCCACCTCTTCCTCTTCCTCTACCTCCGGTACGAGGAAACCTATTATTATCTGCATATCCTCCTCTCTACTCAGTATGTTGTTCTCTTTGCTCAGCATATCGCCCTCACTGTGAACTTCCACCTCTTTCTGTCTGAGTCTGAGGTTTCTTCCAGTCATCCTTGGGCTTTTGGTATTTATCTTGGGCAACTGATTTTCCTTTGGGCTGACTTCTGCCTCTGTCCCTCTGACTTTGTTTACGGCTCAGCTTCTCCTCGACTTTCAGAGCCAATTGGTAAGCATCCTCCACTGTTCGGATGGTTGCCAAATTTAATTCATCCTGAATTTCATACCTCAGTCCATTCAGATACCTGGCCACCTTTTCGTCATTGCTTTCATGATGACCTACTCTAATATTCAACCTGTAAAATTTTTCACTATACTCCTTCACTGTCATCAGCTTCTGTCTCAGGTTCTGCATCCTCCTGAACAGAGAAATTTGATAATCTCTGGGAATGAATTTTTCCTTCATCTTTGCAATCATCCTGTCCCAGCTCTTAATCTTCTGCTTGCCTTGACAATGCCTGTCAGCTTCTAGTTCATCCCACCACAATGTTGCATGTCCTTTTAATCTTGTGATGGTATGTCTGACCTTCTTGTCATCTTCGATATCTTCATAATCGAAGTAGGTGTCAAGAGCTCTAATCCAATCTAGCAGCTCTTCTGCATCCAGACTCCCTTCATAAGTTGCAATGTCCATTTTTGTTTTCGAACTCATCCGAGTGATAGCCTTAATTAAACGCTCATTGGCTGCATCTTCTGCCAGGATTTCTTCTTCACGTCCAGCATCACCTTCATCCTTGGATTCACTGATATCTCCTGCATCAGCGTTTTGCCTTTGTCTTATCTCCATGTCCTCTATTCTGGCACGAAGATTTCGCATTCCTCTTTCCACGTCTGGATTCTATATTTGCCTACCTCTTTCCCTAGACATTTCCCTTTCCTCCTCTAGATCGGGTGATTGTCTACCTCTTCTCCTTGGCGGCATGGTGTATTCTCCTTTTTCTCTGCTACAGAAAGAAAAGAAACTTTTCTATGCTTCGATACCACTTGACGTGTGTATCAGAGTGTTCTCTTATCTCCTCCTGCCTCTCTTGCCTGAAATATACAGACAAGTAATAGGCTCTGATACCACTTGACGCAGGGGCGCACCACCCAGGCACCTTTGCTCTCATAGGACCTTCTTCTTCTCGGCTCGAAGAACTCGAAGGTTCTTCTATCTCCCTATCGGGAGACCTGCACCCACAACAATCTTTCGAGGTCTCCCTTTTACTACCGGGAGATCAGCTCAATCTCACTATCTCGTGAGTTCGGGACTTAAACCCTCCAACTTTTCCCTTCAAATCTGGCGATACCCGATCTGGCGATACGGGTATAGCTCCNAGGGAGATCAGCTCAATCTCACTATCTCGTGAGTTCGGGACTTAAACCCTCCAACTTTTCCCTTCAAATTTGGCGATACCCGATCTGGCGATACGGGTATAGCTCCTTCAGCATGCAACTGTGGGCTAGGCTTAATGTTAGCGCCTCTTGCAACTTTGTAACCTCGCGACCTCACCGATTGAACCGTCGAGTATTCACCCTCCTAGTCCGTGAGTCCCCGAGCTGCGCAGTCCCACCTTATGATCTGCCACGCGTCCACCAGAATCTCGGCTCCTTGGCACTTCGCGACTCGGTGTCCACACGAGTCTCAGTTTCTCGTCACTTCATGACTCGTCGTCCACACGAATCTCGGCTCCTCGGCACTTCGCGTCTCACGAATCCTTTGTGCCTCCTGTATTCCACTCGCACTCCACTATGGCCCACACTGCTCCAGCTGTCGGGATATCGCTATCTCGCAACCTCACGATTCCCGTGGCCAAATTATCAGACCTTTTCTTGCGAGGTCCCGAGACACGATCCCTCACTCAGATCCAACGATCCTCCTGTACTCCGGATCCAACGGTTTTCCTTCTCTTGCTACTCACGACCTCGCGAGTTTGCACACCCAATACTTGGGCTTTTACCCTGCAAACTCCCGATTTCGTGAGATCCCTCGATCTCTCGCCACCTGTCCTCCTCTGATGGACGGCTACAATCTTCTCGCTCCTTCTTGGACTTGAAGACCAATGGCCCAGATTCTATCGGCTGATCCAACGGCTCCTGTCTTCTCGCTACTTCTTGGGATTGAAAACCAATGGCCCAGATTCTATCGGTCGATCCAACGGCTATCCGCCTTTCGCTTCTCGCGTTGTCATGACTTTGAATACCCAACGCTTGGGTCTTTACCCTACGAACTCCCGAGTTCATGAGATCACTGATCTTAGACACCTGTCCTCTTCAGATGGACAACTCACACTCTCTCGCCATTTCACCACTTCGCGACTTAGAGCACCCAACACTTGGACTCTAAACCTGTGAACTCCCGAGATGCGAGTCCACCGATCTCTGCCACCTGTCCTCTCGAATGGGTAGCTACGATCCTCTCACCACTTCGCTACTCGCGAAGCTAAATATTTTCCTCTTCGTTCCTCCAATTTCCGAGTCTGCAAGATGAGAATCTCCTGACACGCATCCTCCTCAACGAACGGCTCTGATCTTATCACGTCTCACGATCTCGCTGCTATGGCTACACAAACTTTGGGGCTTCAACTCCCGAATCCCTGATACACGATATCATGTGTAGATCCTACGGTTCCTGTGACTCGAAATCAATGGCCCTGCCTCTTCTGAGCTTCCAACTCTTCGGAATCTTCTCTCCATAACCTCCTTGCACTTCTGCAAGATCTGGCGGTCCTCAGAATCTCACGAAATCTCTTCAGAAGATTTCGACCGTCCATTCTTCCTTATGTAACCCACGAGATGGAAAAGGGTATCTCTCCCCGAGATTCCTTCGCCGCTTCGCCAACCTGCAACGTTCTCCACGACTTCAAGTTACACTTGTTTACACTGACCTCCAGCGACTCAGAGGTCTGTCCCTCCTGAGCTTTGCCAAATTACTTTAACCTCAACGAGGTTTTTAGCACGCACTCCTTGCGGCAAACCTTCGAACACTTCAACTGTTTGAGCTTTCTTGACTCTACGTACGCCCGTAGCAACAGTCCTTCAACACTTCTTCTCAGTTCCATGACTGAGACTCTCCTTAGCCTGCGCACTCCTTTCATAGCTTCAACAAGCCACTTTCACTTCTGAGTGGTTTGAGAACAAGAGTTTAACTCCCGAGCCTTCTGTCAATGCACTCCTTGCGGATGACTCAACTGCACTCCTTGCAGGAATCCTTGCTCAAAAGAGAAAACAATTGTAGCTCACCTCTCTTCTCAGATTTAAATCTTAACACATGAAATCATACACACAGCATGATAACAATCGCATAACAGGGAGAATATTCATAAGAAGAGAATTCGACACACATACACAGAGAATAACACAACAGCCATGAGTCTGAATCAACTTCTGCTATTAATTCAAGATCTGTACATGGGTGTTTTCTACAACTCTCTGCTATTCTCCTGTGCTCTAGACTCTTCTTGCTCTTCCTGAACTAAACTTACAATGATACAAATGAGGGTGTCTATATTCAGTTCTCCCTCTTTCTTCGAGAACTATCTAATCTAAGAATTCAATTCTATCTACCTGCAACTACTACTATAAATACCTCTGTCTATCTCAGACGAGAGCGTATTGCTAGAGGTCTGATTACATTTTTACCAAGGCGCTTAAATTAAATGATCTCATTTAAGTTAGGCGCGTCAACTTCAAGAGAGAATTTAAAAATTCAAAAACTTGCACTGGACATCTTCCAGCTGGCTTCTGCTTCCACGTTGGTTTTTCTTGTCACGAGGGATGCTCTTGCATCAATTTATAAGATGGAAGTATCACATTTCAATGGTCAAAATGGTCTAAAATATGAAATATGGAGCAACAAAGTGAAAGTATTTTCATAGGCACAAGGATGTTGTTGGCGCGGAATTGATCAGACCAGGGTCCTTCTCATGTTACCAAAAAAAGGTACCGTGTAGTCTATAGTGCTAGAATTTTCATCTCCTTTGAAGAGAAGAAGTCTCACCCGAAGTGCAACCAAGACAAAAGGATGGGGAAGGGAAAAGATAATACTTAGGTGGGTTCACAAAACCTTCAAGATTCACCATGTTCTTGCGCAAGACAAGCTAACTACAGAAAAAATATGAACTCATACATGTAGGAACTAAAGCTACTTAGGTTGCAAAAATAATTCATACACAAAAAAATCATCTAGAACTTATAATCATAAAGAAGTACTGTAAAGATACAATACATAAGCATAAACACAGAATGACGCAACATATTTCAAAATTTTAGATCCTTCTTTATATATTATCATCAGATATTATCATATACAACCTCAAAGTTACAAATTATTGCTATGTTACAGACTTCTATCTCTAGACCCATGTCACAGAGTTCTATTTACCCAAAACTATATACAAAATTACATTTACAGAACTAAAATCCAACTTATCAACAATAGACAACAACCCATACAAAAAAATAAGGGGAGAGAACCCTTTTCAACTGTGAGAAACCTTTTACAGTTTTATTCATCCATATATATAAGATAAGTAGGGTATTCTGGCTTTGGGCTTGCATGCTTTCTTGTTCTGTTGCAACTTCTTTTGCCTTGTTGGCATTGTGTTGTCCTTTTCCTCAACTAATTCCTATTATGTTTCCTTGCTCTATCCATATTCTTCTATATCTTGCGCAACTAGTGCTAAGCCAAAACTAGGACTGTAGTCCTTATTGTGTAGCTTCTAATCCAAAAAACAAGGGCCCAACAAGCTCTGACCACAAGCCTTGACTCGCCCTCAAGTCAAGTACTCAGCTCTTTCACAGCTTCTAGGAGCGAATGTTGCTTTCCATTGTCCTTATTTTCCTCTTTATTGTCCTCTTTTGATTGCGATTTCTCTTTCTCTTCCTCTTCAAATGAAGGGCCCAACTCTGGGACCAACTCTAAGGCCCGCTTCTTAACTTCCTAAAATCTTCCAACTTTACCCTGCCATTTCCCGGCAAGGAGTGAGGCCTCGATGATGAACTATTGGGTCGCATATGTGATACATTCCTTTGGATTGGATGCAACCAAAGAGTTCCATTTAGAGTCTATTGTTGCATCGGCCTGATGCATTTACATGTAAACTATCTGAATGACAGGTCAAAATTTGCGCAACTCCTTCTTTACTATGGATTGCGCCTCAAACAGAGCGTTCAAATCATTGTCCACTTGTTGAATTTGATTAAAATTTTGTTGTTGCTCTAGCGGATCCATATTAGCCGCAAATTCCTCATTCAACAACTGGATTCTTTTGTGGAATTCCTCCAAAGTATGGTTGAGGCTAGAGATGATGCCCATCCAATCGGTGATTTCTTTGAAAATATTTGTGCACTTAGATGTGCACTTGTGTAGTGTTGCTCGGGCATTGTTTCCTTCTAGCACTATTTTCTCCATCTGCTCCTACATATTCCGAGGATGCTACTTTACTTATTGTTGAGTTTGTCGCAACTGCACTTCCAGATGCTCTACGCGAATGGCCAATTGTGACCATGCTCCTTGCAGTAATTCAATCTGATGCTCAAGCTCTCCTACATCACCGGCTTCTGGAAGTTGGGGTGTGACCTTCCAAATTTATATCCAAGCTTCAACAAGTTATTCCTGAAATATTTCCAATCTGTGCTCCACCTAGATATTTATGTTTTATTCCCATTTTCTACATGCTTGCGCAAGGAGCGCTTCCTCCCTTGTGAACTCTATAGACCTTTCGGCCTGTTGAAGTCTTTGTTTTAGTTGATTAGTTGAGGTTATGATCATTCCAACTAACTGTGTTGTTGGCCACTGTGCAAGGTCAATAGATGAAGGGGTGGTGTCCCTGGGTGCTTGGACCTATAGTGGAAGTCCACTGGTCGTTGAATTTTTTGAGGCAGTCTCTACCTCCTCCTCTCCTGTGCGTTGTCCTGACACAAGCCTCGACCTCAACAATGATGGCAGGAGTGTTAGAACCTATGTTTTGTCCAGGCAGAGTTATAACAAATCTATGCACTACTGAGGGTTTTGGAGAACCAACTCCATCTATTCCTGCATTGATGTTGCGCTCTGCCCTGAAGTTGTCTCTGGTTCCTTCTGAACCTTTGGTAGCTCCACTTCTTTACATGCCTCCACTTTTGAAGTTGCACTTCCCATGTCACCCTCAACGTTGGTTGTTGAGGAAGTGTGTTGGGGACTTTGAGCTTGCATATTCTTTACCATTTTCATCTTCATTGAGGATCGAGCGTCCTTGTGTTACACAAAAGGTACAATCTGTTGGTCCTGGGCTTCAGGGTTTGGGCCAGTCAGTTACAGTCTCTTCTTATGTACTTCTAGATTTGGATGAGAAAGTTCTGGTCTCTTCTAGGGTAACTCTGGGCTTGTTTCTGGGAGTTCTGGCCTCTACTTGGGTACCTCTTGGGGATCAAGCTGTATGGGCTCTGGATTGGTGTTTTGGGGTGAACTGTTTCTTTTTGGCGGTGGTGACTAGGGTTGAGGTGGTGATGGAGGGTGCTCAGTGATGATGGTGGATGGATGGGTGTCAGGCTCAGGGTTTTCCTGAATATGTATGATGGGGGCTTCTTTGTAATGACCCCCTCGACCATCCTGAGGCCAGGGTACACCACTCCAGAGAAACCAATCATGCTATGATGCTAGTCGATAACATTCCCATCCATCAGGATGGGACATGCTACTCTAGGGAACATCTTTCATTCCCATACTGCGGAACATACAGTAGCATACCCAGTAGTCAACTAAGAAATGCCACCTAAATTTACTCTTTAGAATGCATGCAACTAAAACATATACATACAACATGCTCGCAGAAGCTTTACATATAACATAAACAAACAATTACTATCTGTAACATGACTTTTATATTACAAATAACTGTAATTACTAATATGCATCATTTACAAAAAATTACCCATAAGCACACAAGCATTCATAGTCACATATATGATAAAATCGTAACATGGGCATGTAAATAACAAAACAATATATCCATATATCATACAATTGGTACTTATCTTAGAAAGGTTTCCACCAAATTCCTACAGACTGTCCACGAACCTCCTAGCCATAGATTACACTCTTCATCACTCTCAATAGTGAATCACCCCCGAGCTGGGACTGAACTCCACCCAGGGTAAAGGGATTCCTATCTAGGATAATTCTCATGGACAATAGGAAAGACTCTGTCTCAGGCTCTCACACAACTAATAGCCTACAGCCTCTCATTCTCTGCATGCCTGTCCCACCCAAGGAAGTGTTCCCCTTCTCTGCTCAACATTCCCTCAGCTGCCCCACTTCCCTTCCAGGGCTTCAACAACAGGCTGGACCAAAAGTCTCAGAGTGTTGTAGTTACAATTTAGCACCAACATAAATCAATCCACAACAATTCTCTTGCCCAGAGAACTACTCACGGGCTTGACAACCTGCTTCTTCAATCCCGCTCTAAGATAACCAGGTACACCAACCAAAAGGGGCAGGGAAACAGGTTTCAGAAAGTTGGAATGGTTGTCTCAAGGATAACAAAATGTATGAGTGAAATGTTCATGGAGTCATTGACTAGATAATTGAGTGTGTTTTTGGAATCATTGTGAACTCTCTGTCAATAATGATGGTCCGTCCGATGGTTCCCCCCCTCTCTCTATTTTTCATTCATAAGGTATCTCCCCAAATAATCCCCCCTAAGCTAAGTTTCCCCACGATATGAATGCATATCCCCAACTTGACACTTGTCATATCGGAAGTTACTTTTGTCCACTTGTCCCCAACTTTCGAACTTAGGATAACACTATCCATACTTTATGTTCTAGAATATTAATATACTATTCCCTTGACTTTTGGCCCTCCCTTTCCCTCACTGGTGAAGTTCATCCCCCCATATCTTTTATCGTGGTCGGTCTGTGGGCAGTAATGTATTTTATATTAATCATGATTCATGTACAAAGTAGGTGAATTGGCCCTTGACATCTATGCATTCCAGCCTAATACCAAAAGATAAGCATTCTGGCTTAGAATACTGGCTCACTAGCCTATAATGCATATTTTATACAAAAAGGTTCGCTGACCTTAATATTGTGCGCACTTAGTTACTGCACATTGTATCCTCTATATTTAGGGTTGCGCGTACTTTAGTTACTGCGTGTGGTATTAATAAATGTGTACATTACATCCCTTTACTGCGCAGTATATGTGCGCACCATGCCATGAAAGGTGTATTACAAAAATGATGTCTAAACAACTCACTAGCTTAAATATACTTGGATTATATTTACATTTTGGTTCAACCAAGGGATATTACAATCCCCTCCCCTTATTTATGCACTGTACTCAGTGCATAATGTACCCATATACAACAAAACTCTTGAAATTCTTCCAAAAGATGCGGGTATTCTTCCTGCACTGTATCCTTGTTCTCCCAAGCAGTGTCTTCAGGTCTGTACCATATCCATTGGACCTTTATAAGCCCTACGGCTCGATTCCAGAGTCGTTTTATTTTTCGATCCAAGATGTGCACCGGATGCGCTTGTTAAGCGCCTTCTTGCTCCACCTGAATAACATTCCAATCAATAACATGATTAGCATCGGGTATATATTTCTTTAGCAATGATACATGGAAGACATTATGAATAGACATAGATGCAGGAAATGTAATAATATAAGCAACTGGACCAATCCTCTCTAGGATTTCAAATGGTCCACAAAATCTTCCTACTAACTTGGCCCAGCTTCCCAGCTTTAGGGAGCTCTTGTTAGCTTTTACTTTCAGGAAAAAATGATTACCCACTTTGAATTCTCTGTGGATTTTGTTTTTATTAGCATAATGTTTCTGTCTGTCTTGGGAAGCTTTCAAATTCTGCTTAATTTTTAACATTTGGTCCTCCATCTCCTTGAGCAATTCTGGCCCAACTACTATTCTATCAACGGGGTTATCCGAACTTACTGGAGTATTGAACCTCCTGCCATAAAGTGCTTCAAATAGTCTCATTTTCAATGATGCCTGATACCCATTGTTATAATCGAATTCTACCAAGTGTAGGTAGTCTTCCCATTTTGATGGTTTATACATCACATACATTCTCAACATATCTTCTATCACCCTGTTCACTCTTTCTGTATGTCCATGAGACTCGTGATGATAAGCTATACTAAAGTTCAAATTCATTCTGAATCCTTTGAACAATCCTTTCAATAAATTCGAGGTGAATTTTGGGTCTCTGTCAGATACAATCATTTTAGGAATTCTGTGTAATCATGCCACTTCCTTCATGAAAATATCAACAACATATGTTGCTTTGTGAGCAGTTTTTAGTGGAATAAAATGGGCAAATTTTGTAATCTTGTCCACCACTACCATAATCAAATCATGTATCTTTCCTGTTCTGGGAAATCCCGTAATAAAATCCATTATCACCACTTCCCACTTCCATTCAGGAATGGGCAAAGGTTGAAACAATCCTGCTGGGTGCATATGCTTTGTTTTAACTTTCTAGCACTCCATACACCTAGCGATGTATTCTTCAATTTCTCTCTTCTTACCTGAAAAAAAGTATTGGCTCTTGACTGTTGTTATGGTTTTCTGATATCCAGGGTGCCCTACATAAGGAGCATTATGCATCTCATGCAAAATTATACGTTTCAAGTGCTGGACATTTGGTATAAAAATTATGTTCTTGTGAAGCAGTATTCCATCTACTCCCAACTTATAAATATCCATCTTCTCTGGTGTCTTACCTTGTTGTAGCATTGCTACCAATTATCTATACTACAGATCTGTATTTGCAGCCTCCATAATTTTTCTTTTAACATCAGTATGATACATTCTTATGGTTGTAGCATGAAGCTCATGCACTCTCCTGCTGAGTGCATCAACCACATTATTTTCTTTCCCTTTGATATGCTTTATATCAAAGTTATATTCGCTTAGAAATTGTATCCATCTGCTTTGTCTAGCATTTAGATTTGGCTAATCAAATAAATATTTCAAGCCATTGTGGTCTGTTCCTAGCTCAAACCTCTTTCCCATGAGGTAGTGTCTCCATTTCCTCAGGGCATGCACTATGGCTGCCAACTCCAAATCATGAGTGGCATAGTTTCTTTCATGCTACTTCAACTTCCTTGATTCATAACATATCACGAATCCATTTTGATTAAGAACTCCACCTAGTCCTTCATTACGTGCATATGTGAATACAATGAAATCTTCATTTGGGTCTACAATCCTTAGTATTGGAGCACTTGTCAATAAGTGTTTCAAATGTTGAAAACTCCTTTCACAGTCCGTCGTCCACTGAAACTTCATACCTTTCATTTGCAAGGAAGTGATTGGGTGTGCTATCTTCGAGAATCCTCCAATGAATCTCCTATAATAACCTGCAACACCCATGAAATATCTAACCTCTGTCACATTCCTTGGCTCTGACCATTCTCTAATGGCTTCTACCTTCTCAGGGTCCACTGCTATCCCATCTTTTGAGATGATATGCCCCAAATAATGAATTTGTTTCTGATAAAAAGGGCACTTTCTCAATTTGGCATACAACCGATGTTCCCTTAATACTTGCAAATGAAAGGTATGNCCTCAAATGATGTTCATGCTCTTCCTCTGACTTGGAATATATAAGAATGTCATCCAAAAAGACAATGACAAACTTGTCCAAATACTCTCGGAAAACACCATTCATTAAGCACATGAAAACAATTGGTGCATTTGAAAATCCAAATGGCACCACTGTGAACTCATAATGACCATACCTTGTCCTGAAGATGGTCTTGCTAATATATTCTTCTTTACCTGATGGTAAGATCTATCTTTGAAAATATCCTTTTATCCTTCAATTGATAAAAGAGATCATCAATCCTTGGTAGAGGATATTTGTTCTTAACCGTCACTTTATTCAATTGTCTGAAGTCAATGCACAATCTTAACATTCCATATTTCTTTTTCACAAACAAGACTGGGGAACCCCAAGGTGATGCACTTGGGCATATATAACCCTTCTTCATAATTTCTTCAAGCTACACTTGCAACTCTTTCAATTCTGGTGTACTCATCCTGTAAGGAGTCTTTGATACTGGCGTTGCTCTAGGCATCAAATCTATAGGGAAATCAATGTCTCTCCTTGGGGGTAGTCCTAGTACTTCCTTGAATACGTCTTCAAATTCTTTTAGGATTGGATAATCCTCCAAATTTGGCACCTTGTCTTTAGGTGTCTCCTGTATATGAGCTGCAAATATTTGACATCCTCTTCTATAACATTTCTTCAGCTATAATGCTGAAATTTCTCTAACGGTTACTGCCCGGGAAATTCCCTGCACTTTCCATTGGTTCCCTTCTTCATCCAAGAAGGTGAATGCCTTGTTATGACAATCCAATAGAGCATGATGTGGGTCGAACCAATCCATCCCAATTAAACAGTCATAGGAACCTAAGGATAAGATGTTCAAATATGCCCTACTATTTAGTCCATTAATGTCTATGAGGCAAGAATTAACCATATCATTAGCTTTTCTCCTGGCTCCTATAGCCAGTTGCACCAACTAGGATTTCCCATGCTTGCTTCTTGGTAAATGCAAACTTTCCACCATCTTTGGGTCTATATAACTATGGCTATCTCCTGAATCAATTAAAATAGCAAGGGTTTGGTTGTTGATCATACCTTCCACTTTAATCATTTGGGACTGATACTTTGCTTGCTTGTTGTCCAGGGCTGCATAAATCCTTGGCACATTTCTACCCATATCCTCTACTATCTCATCTTGTTGTACATTGTGAATAGTCCTACCTTTTTCGCCTCTGTGAGGACAATCTCTGAACCTATGGTATCCTTTACAACCCCAACATTGCATAGGTGGTTGTCTTGGCCCTTGACTCACTGTGTCAATCACTCTAGTTTCCTTATGCATTTTCTGCCATTGTGGATTATTTCCTAAGAATGGTGGCTTAGCTCCCTTCTTCCTCTAATCCATATTTAATTTCTTATTGTTTTCCCAAGCCTTTTGGAAAGCTAGTCTTGCTTTCTTCTGGTCATATAAGCATTTAGCTCTTCTTATGGTTTCTTCTAATGTCTTGGGATCATCATACTATATTTTGTCACTGATGAATGATGGAAATCCACTTAAGTACCATTGAATCTTGATTGTCTCATCCTTAATGAAAGAGACATACTTCAATAGTTCTAGAAACCTTCTCTCATATTCATCTATGGTCAAACTTCCAAGCTTAAGTTGAAAGAACTCTTTCATTTTCTTGTCATAGTATCTCTTGGTCAAGTATTTCTTCTCAAAATACTTCTTGAATTCTCTCCAAGTAACACTTTTCTCCACAACGTGTTGTACCTTTACAAGTTGATCCCACCACATGGAGGCCTTTCCTTTGAGTTGATAGATAGCGATTCTACCTTCA
>JASDQU010509326.1:17820-32968 GCA_032191745.1 Picea mariana | reverse complement strand
ATCTGAAGTCCCATAAAGAAGGATAGTTCTCCAAGTAATGACATTTCAAATTCATTATGGGACTTCAGATACGTCAAAGCAACCAAGGAATTTTTATTTCTCAAACCCAGTATATCAGAGAAATGCTAAATACGTTCGGAATGGAATATTGAAAACCAATTATCACTCCCATGCAAACCAGTTGCAAGTTAAGAAAATATGATGATTCAAAGTCTACAGATCAAAGGCAATACAGGTCAATGATTGGTAGCTTACTATATGTGAAAACATCCAGACAAGATGTAATGCAGGAAGGTGGACAGGTAGCACAATTTCAAGCAACACCAAATGAATCATATGTGTTAGTAGTGAAGAGGATTTTCAGATATCTCAAAGGAATAGAAGAGTTTGGATTATGGTATCCAAAAGGAAAGGATCTATCACTTATTTCTTACATAGATGCAGATTGGGTAGGTTGTATTAATGACCGGCGAAGCACCAGTGGAGAAGTGTTCTACTTGGGTTAGTGTTTAGTATCATGGCTAAGCAAGAAACAATCATCAATATCTCTATCTACAGCCGAGGCAACGTATATTGCAGCAGTAGCATGTTGTACAGAGGTTCTTTGGATGAAAGAAACTCTGACAAATATATAGGTTGAGTATGATGAGCCCATTCCTATCTATTGTGATAATACAAGCGCCATCAGTATCTCAAAGAACTTGGTGATGCACTCCAAGATGAAGCACATTCCAATCAAGTATCACTTTATACGGGAAGATATTGCAGAAAATAACATCAGAGTTGAGTATGTGGGAACAAAAGAGCAAGTGGCAGACATCTTTACAAAACCACTTCCATGAGACTCCTTTGAGTATCTTTGCTAGAGACTTAGAGTTATTTCTACTCCAAAATGAATGGTTTTGAATGCTTATCTTATATGTCTTAGATGTACACGAGGAAGCACCATAAATATGACATTTCAGTTAAGGGGAGCAGCCCCAGATGGAAAGATACCTTTGCCAGTGATGACGGAGGGAGAGAGATTTATCAGATGCAGAGGATAGAGGCATGATTCTAGGGGGAGAAATGGTCACAAAGATGTAGAGGACAGAGGGATGGTTCCAAGGGGAGCATGAGTGATATGAATTCAGTATTGCATGAAATGATTTCAATATTTCATCAGAGTGTTTCCATCAATGCCAAAGGGGGAGATTTTTTATTAAGGTTGGTTGTCATTGATGTCAACCCTTGAAGAAAGTCCGGTAGAGAATTATGATAGCACAAAGGTTTGGGTAATGGACCCAAGTTTGTTTCATGTATAATGGTATGAATTTTAATATATTTGAAGGTAATAATATTCTATATGGATAGTACATGTCATTCCATTTTCGGTGTGTTAGCACCAGGCCGAAGGGAAAAGAATAACTATTGTGGGAAAGAAAGCGTGTAGAAAAATGAAGTAACAACTGAAAAAAGAACATCATGCACACATGCAAGAAAGTGTGCACAAAGGAAAGCGACAGCTGAAGGGAGAACAACATGCACATGGGAAAAAGACCTAACATAATAAAGGTTAGGGTTTTGGTAATATTTTGTAAAAGGATGAAGATCCTGAAATGTATAAATATATATATGAAAGTATCATATAGGGATGGTTGTTGTTATTATAGTTGTTGTTGACGGTTAGGCTTTGGAGCGAAGTTTTGGAGACTGTAACCATGCAGGAGCGTAGGCGATATGTAATTTTTTTAGTTGTATGAACTGATTTTGTAAGTTTTTTAGCAAAGAGATACGAGGGAAGGTAGATCTAAGGATTATACCATAGGTTGTAGAGCCTGGTGCGATCTAGTTCACCTCACATAGATCTTACCCAGGTTTTTGGAGAATTGTAAGTGCACGACACCAAAAATGAAGAACTGCCATAATAAAAGAGACAAGAGCCAAATATTTTTGGACATAGACTAGGAGGGGGTGAACCACGATAATACTTGTGTAATGTGGTGAATGTATGAATTTCTCTACTTTCTTTCAGAAATTAATGGTTAAGCTTGATGAATGAGTTAATACATTGTTATGAATCTATTTATACTTTGCTGGAATTAAACTGTGGGATATATGTATGCGACTTCAAGGAATAAGTAGTTTACCTTACAGCTCACGATACCTGGATTTAATCAAGAAAAACCTATCCCCTACTCTGTCCTATGCTGTAAGCACCTAATTCTTACATTCACCCATTTAAATTTATCTTAGGTGAGACTGCGCAGTACCTTCTGGGTGTTGTGTTGCCTTCTGGTTTACCAAGAGGGCCGATAGTTTTAGAGGCTTTTTTGGAACCCCGAATGACATGAACCTTGCGTCAATAACTCAGACAACCTGAGAAGGGAAATAGTAACAACAAATGGTTATGTTTCCATGTTAAGAGGAACAAGAGAGGATTGAGTAGACGAGATATAATGAATAAGAACCGAAGGAGTAGAACATAAGAGAAATGAGCCGTTAGAAGGGAATGTTGATACCTTGGAATCCCATGAGAGAAGAAATTGAGGGTTGGTTGAGAACTAAAGAGCTAGATTTTGCACAGAAAGACAATAGAAACCCCAGGATCACACCGCGTAAATGCCTAGATAAATACATATTTATGGATTTACACGAAGTCTTTTTCTGTGATTTTCTGCATCTACTACAGGAGTGGATCTTAAGGTTAAAGGATAACCACACGAAAAATCAGATTCGATAGCTAGATTGGACTCCAGTACAGATCCAATAGCTACAGCAGGTGAATAACAAATTCACCCGTTCATTCGACTTTTGTCTTGACAGTATTGTGGCAGGCTTTATCATAGAATTTCCGATAGACACAACAAAGTCATACAGCGCATCCGAGAAAGAGTTCCTACGAGGACCGATAGGAATGTACATTTGATCATTGTATACTTCTATCAATATATTGTTATATAACAAAAGTGTAATGACAATGGAATCAAACAACTAAACTTCCCTGCATGCATGGGGGAAGGGGGGAAGCACTAACAGAGAGAGGAGGAATGGAAGGAGAGAAAGATTAAGAGAATAAGGAGGAGGAACCATTGGACCCGATCTTGTTGGATGACGACCAAAATAAGTGGATCTTGGTGTCATTAGGAATGACGCATAGTGGAGAACCCTACCAGTATAAGGTGAATACCAAGAAGAGAGCCATAGCCAAGAGGGAGGGATTGGAAAGTGATGAGGAAGAGGTAGAGGATATCCGGGATGTGGAGCATATTGAGGAAATCCTACATGCCACGTATGATAGGAAAATAAGAGGCCCAAGAACAGGATAATAAGACAACCATCCATTTCATATTAATTTCATTATGGAATCCATAAACCCATGTGAGACCAATACACCAAAGAGCACACCACCGTTTAGACAACCAAATTTTGGAGGAATTCCAACGGTAGGAAGCACATCTACACAAGGAGCAACAACTGGAGGAGCCAGTTCAAGGAACCTTAGTCAAGTATCTACACCGTGCGAAGGAGGGAGTAGCTCAGTATTTGGAATGGCAGGACACGATCCTACTATTAGATTACTAGAGTTTCGAGGAGAAGAAACAGAAGACCTTGAGAAGCATCTGTTCATTTGCGCAAAGATCTGGGAAGCAAAGAAGATCACTGATGAAGACACCAAACTCATATAGCTAGCGATCACACTAAGAGATCGAGCACTAGACTGGTACATGAGTCTAGACATGAACAGTGTTCCTAGAACAACAAGGACACTGGACGACATTAAGAAACTATTGATAAATGAGTTCTAGAAGTCAAGCTTAGAGGATCAATACATGAATGAGATGATTGAAATAAGAAAGAAACCAGGAGAATTGGTATGGGAGATTGATCAAAGATTCAAGCAATTAAAAGGAAAGTTAAAATACCTTATGACTAATATGCAGCATCGGCACCTGTTTGTCAACTCACTACTCCCACAGTTAAAATATCCATTATGACAACAGAAGTTTCAAACGTAGGAGAGGCTCTGCAGAAAGCCTTGCAATTGGAAGAATTAGTACCAGCAGATGAACCCGGCTATCAAAGAACTGAAGGAGGATCTGAAGAACTTAACATTTCAGTTGAACCAGAATAAGAATAAGGATAAACGAGAATCCGTTTGGTGCACTACTTGCAAGATGGAAGGACACCATAAGAATGAATGCCCAAAATTTGCACAGTATATGGCGACGAGGATGCCAAACCCACTACCATAGGGAGGATTATGGTGCGAAATCTGAAAGAAGCCGGGTCACGACCCTTACCACTGCATGATGATGCAGAAATACCAAATAGTTCCAAAGAACTCATATTGCACCTTTTGCAAGTTAGTCGGCCATGATGACAAAGATTGTAGAACTATGGAGCTGATGCGGGAAAGAACATTAGATGCATATAGGGTACAAGTAGAAATGATGACTGGGAAAATAGCACCACAATTCACTGAAGCCCCAGCCCCAGACAACACTGCACAACAACAATATAATACTGCGTTGTAGTCATACATTAACGCACAACCACAGTACAACCCAAAACAGCCCCAGTACAATATCGTGCAGTACAATCATGGAACATAGTATGAAATGACACGAGGTGATCACGCAACTTATAGAGGAGAAGGATGAGCCATAAGAGGTTTCAGACGCAGTAGAGGACCAATCACATGTCACAATTTCCAGCAACCAGTACATTATGCACAGGAGTTCCCACTGCCACCAGTGACTTGTATGTATTGTCACGCATCGGACCATGATACAGAGGAATGTACGACATTACATGTAAAGATCCAGGAAAAAATGAATCAAAACAACTAGAATTTTCAGTGGATTTCAGCCGAAGCAAGGGATGACGAACGGAACATCAACATAGTCACTCGAGGAGGAAAGAAAAAAGGAAATGACACAGGTCGATAGGAACCAACACAGAACCAATGGGTAAAGAAGAACACTGACCACAAGAAGTAGTTTGACGTGCATAAGGAAAAGGAGATATTTACAGAAGCCCAACAAGAATTCCAGAAGGAGAACATTGCGCCGACTGCACAGCAGAGCAAGGAAGCTCCGAAATATGAAATGCCACCATCAATGGACCATATGAACAGAATAAAACCCAAGGAACAAGTAAGTACTATCAAATACTTTTTGCAATCATGCATCAAAATGTTAAGTGATCCTTCATCTGTCAAAATATTGCAAAACATCCTAGAAAAATGTAGCAGCGAGATGGAACATAAGCCAAAATTGAAAACTATCAACCACCTACACACAAGAATAAGAACAAGTAGGGGATTTAGACTAAATGATAACATTGGGGATTTCAATATGGGAGATATTATACTAGATCTAGGATCCGAAGTGAATGTACTACCAAAAGCTACATGGCAATGCATGGGAGAACCTACACTGTGATACTCCATTGTTCAATTAAAGCTAGAAAATCAACATAGAGTCCTACCAATATGTAGACTAAAAGGAGTTATGATAGATCTAGATGGTGTGCGCACTAAGGCATACTTTGAAGTCATCGGAATAGTAGATGACACAACACCTTACCCAATGTTAATTGGTCTGGATTGGGCGTTCGACAACTAGGCCATAATTAACTTAAAAACCAGAAAAATGACGTTTGATTCAGGGGACTACAGGGTCATAGCCCCGCTTGACCCATCAAAAGGTGAGAGGTTTGTAGAACCCACTTGTCTGGATTTAGAAGAGATCGTCCAGTTGTACAGAACAACTGCGCGTGATGAGGACTATATAAACTCAGCTGCAGATAGGGTACTCAGTTGGAGGATCATTACTTCATGTACAACAGACTCAGACACTGTGTTAGAAAACTAGTAGCAAAGACTACATGAAGTATCCACGAGAAGCTGTGCCAGAATAGACCGTGCAGTAAGGTGGATTGGCAGATAAATCAAAGAACCACCCAGTTTTCATAGGCTAAATTATTTGGAAACTTTCTTAACACAATATGAAGATGAAGTATTAGAAAACCAGAGATTGTTAGCATTATATTTAGCACTAAAGGCTACACTCGCAATATGGTGGGGTGCACACAAAGAGACTATCACAGATTGGTACCAATGTAAGCGATTACTGCGCATAAGGTTTAGTACAAAACAAACAGGTAACAAACAACATAAATATGATGGACTAGGCACACCGGTAGAACACTTGGAGGCATGTAAAACGTTGTGGAAAATGATGCCACTGGAGGAATGGACTCACCACTTCATTCATACTTTAGAGGGCATAGCAGCGAATTGGTATACGGACCAGGAAATGCATAAAGGTACCAAGACATGGGCTATACTCCAACAGAACTTTGCATTCACTTTCTCATTTGAGCATGAGAACCCCAACATCGATGTGGCCCTGAAACGAATCAAAAATGTCATATTCATTAAAGAACCGGAACTAGAAGCTATCAAAGAGGTACAACAACAAAATAAGCAGACAATCAAGGATCTACTATCATGCTACCACGTACAGGAGGAAGCCCTGGATGAAGATGATCCGTGCAATATTCAGATCGAAGAAGTAGAAGGAGAGAGAGATGTGGAAGGACCACCCTTAGAGTCAGAGGTCATCTCTGTGCCAATCAAGATAAAGAAGGTTAACATAGGGACCATCGAGAAGCCCAAAATGGTAAACATTGGATATTACTGGGATGAACAGACACTAGAAAGCATCACAAATTTGTTGCATGAATACAATGACCTTTTTCCCACAACCTTTACAGAGATGAAAGACATAGCTAGAGAATTCGAAGAAATGAAGATACCACTCAGAACTGATGTGAGACCCATTAAACAAAAACCATATAGATTGAACCCTATATATAAACAAAAATTCAAAGATGATATTGACAGGACGCTCGAGGTCGGCATCATTGAACCAGTTGAAGAATCATAATGGATAAGCCTGATGGTAGTAGAGGACAAGAAATAGGGAAGAGGGATCAGGATATGTGTTGACTTGAGGAAGTTGAATGATGCATGCCTACACGAACCATTCCCCACACCATTCACGGATGAAGTACTCAAGAACGTAGGAGGCCACAAATCCTACTCATTCACCGATGGATTCTTAGGATATCATCAGATTAAGATATCACAGGAGGATAGACACAAGACCATGTTCGCGACATAATGGGGATCTTATCAGTATACAGTCATGTCATTCAGACTGAAGAATGCACCTGCTATATTTTCTAGAGTGGTCATCGCAGCATTTAAGGAATTCATCCATCAATACCTCGAAGTATACCTAGATGATTGGACAATGTATAGATTACTAAAAAACCATGTGGAAGTTTTATGACTGATGTTAGAACGATGCAAAAAGTGTCGTATATCACTGAATATCAAGAAATGCATATTTGGAACACCATTTGGGATACTATTGGGATACATAGTATGAAAACAGGGTTTGCTAGTGGATTCAGCCAAAATCACATTCATTGTTAATATTCCAGCACCAAAAACAGTTCGCCAACTAAGAGAAACATTAGTAAATATAGGATATTATAGGAAATTCATTAAAGGCTACCTACAGATTACAGTGCCAATGGAAAAATTGTTAAGAAAGGATACAAAGTATCAATGGAATGATGAGTGCCAACACGGTCTGGATACCCTGAAGGAAAATATGGTCATCGCACCAATATTGGTATTTACAGATTGGGAGAAGACATTCCATGTACATGTAGATGCATTAGCGATATCACTTGGAGCTATATTAGTGCAACTAGGAGTAGGAGACTTGGATCACCTGATAGCGTTCGCAAGAAGAAAATTATCAGACTCAGAACAAAATTATAACATGACAGAAGGAGAAGGCCTAGCTATGGTTTATGCACTATAGAAATACATACATTACCTATTGGGAAAACACTTTAAGATGTTTACAGATCACTCAGCCCTAGAATACCTAGTCAACAAGCCAGTGTTGGGGGGTAGAATATGTCGATGGTTATTTCTGTTTCAAGAATTTGACTTTGAGTTAATAGTTAAACAAGGAAAATTGAATGCAAGACCTGACCACCTATCAAGGGTCACAAATGGAGAGGAACCAATGAATTTAGAAGACAACTTTCCAAATACACAACTATTCTCAATACAGATTGTTGATGATTACTTCGTAGAGATCATCCAGTACTTGAGGACAGGTACTATGCCGCAAGAATATACCACTGCACAGAAGAAGAACCTTTTATTCCGCGTGGCCGACTATCAATTGATCATAGGACATCTATACAATATGGGCACAAACATAATCTTACAAAGATACATAGTAGACCATGAACGACCAAGAATTTTAGGAGAAACCCATGAGGGAATAGCAGGAGGGAATTATGTAGGAAAAGCTACTGCGCAGAGGGTACTACATGCAAGATTATGGTGGCCAGCAATCCACAGAGACTCGAAAGAGTACTGTCAGCAATGTGATCTCTATCAAAGGGTAGGCAAACCCAATAGAAGGGACGAAATGCCACTACGACCACAAGTGACACTTCAGGCATTTGACAAATGGGTGATAGACATTGTGGGACCCAATAACCCACCATCCAAAAGAATGGGGGAAAGATATATTATCACCGTGATGGAATACCTAACAAGATGGGAGGAAGCTGCACCAGTAAAATATTGCAGCCCAAAGACAACTGCACACTTTCTGTTTGAATAGGTAATTACTATATTTGGGTGCCCAAGAATTTTGATGAGCGACCAAGGAACACACTTCATAAACAACACCATTTGAGAGATGCTCTAAGAGTTTGAAGTTCATCACCAAAAAATCACACCGTATCATCCACAGGTAAATGGCACGGTAGAAGCCTTCAACAAAATTCTAGAGAACACATTGACAAAGATATGTAAAGTCAACAATGACGATTGGGACCTCAAGGTACCAGCAGTGTTATGGGCATATAGAACCACATGCAAAAAGTTGACATGACACACACCATTCAAACTAGTCTATGGTCAAGAAGTAGTAGTGTCGTTAGAATTTTTAATACCCAGTCTACATGTAGTAGCTATCACACACATGATATAACGAGGCGCAGTATAGGAAAGACTGAATCAGTTACTATCAATGGAGGAAAACTAAATATTGGAAGGATTCCACCAACAAGTATGGAAAGCAAGTGACAAATATTGGCACGACCACCACATCAAGAGGAAGATGTTCAAGGAAGAATACCTAGTATTTCTCCACGACAGTAAATCGTTGCAGCACCCAGGAAAGATGAGAATGCATTGACTAGGACCATACGAGGTAAAATCTATCATGGATGGAGGAGCTGTATATTTAAAAGATCTAGCAGGTGCAGACCTTATAGGGATGATCAATGGGATATGGTTGAAGTTGTACAAGGACAGTCGACCACCCACCACGTAGTTAAAAAAAAAAAAGTGCACAACATGAGAGACAAGCCGCATACAAAACACGAAGCTAGCAAGGGAAACGATAACAACCATATCTAAAAAGGAAACAAGAGGAAAAAGAAAATTCAGCAAAATCAGGCTGACAGAATAGAATGAGGAAAAGTTAAAGAAAGGAAAGGATGGATGGGATGTCACATCAAACACGCTGATTGGAAATGACAGAGTAGGTGTAATATAAAGTACGAAACCATTGTAGAAGCATTGAACCTAAAGTTATGGTGCATTAATCAAAAGATGGAGGAAGCGTCCTTGGCAAGCTTCATGACGAGCCCATACAACAAATGAGCATAGAAGAAGTTAGTTTATTCATGAAAGGAGAACAGAAAAAGAGAAACAACAACTAGAATGAATAGAGTGAAACCACAGAGCTCACCGAAGCCATTAGAACTCAGTAAAGGTTCGACATACACCATTATGGCACCACCAAATCTCACAGAACCAAGCCAAACAGCCAGATCAACCAAGTTTCAAACTAGGTCAGTGGGACTACTGGAAGAAAACAAAAAGTAGCCATCGTATATTGTCGATATTGATAAAATCCCATCACCATAGGAAATCCCAGTAGAGTCCATACCAATACTAGAGGAGATTCTGCAAGCACAAATAGAGGCCATGGAACAGGATACACCAGTAGTGATGCACGAGCCTCAGAACAAAGAAGAAGAAACCCACCAGGAAATACCACTAGAACATACTGAAGTAGTCGTGGAAGTGAACGGAATGGCACAGCATCTAGGAGAAGAGGAGCAACCAGATGAGATGCAAGCGCCCGACTTAGGTCACCTAGCCGAGGAGACTGCTGGAACTACCTGGGCATGGCTAGAGTGGATGAAAGGGGAACAACCAAGAGTTGTTGGAACTTAGAGGTAGCCAACACAATAGGAGGACCGAGTTCAGATACCGATCTCACCTCGAAAGAAACCGACTGCATAGATTGTGCTACCTCGCATACCAGAGGGAGTACAGGTGGAACTGTAGCTATTGGGTCACGTTGGGAAGCTCAAGTATTCTGAACATGACATAGCAGATGAAACCAAATATCCAGAGCTTGCACCACAGGTCTTTATGCAGAAAATAGTCATGAACCAACTCAAAGAAACCATCACTCAGCCACACCAGTGGGAAACCGGACTGGACAGAACACGAATTCTAGGATTGTGAAGATACCACACTTTGGCAGAGGACAATATGCATCAACATTCGTCAAGCAACTGTTAGCAGTTACGCATGGAGGGGATGTATGGCTGGACAAAATTGTCCCCATAACTATCGAACGTATTGTACAAATAACAAGCTTACCCACCCGGTGTATGGATCCCACGCTGATTCTAGATGATAAGTCCAAGGAAAAATCATTGGCAGAAGAGATGAAGAATAAATATGGCACCGATAGGGGAACAAGAGGCATTATAATTAAACGGATCAACAATGTCGCAATGCAATTGAGCGCAAAAATCTTAGCTTGCAAACTGCTAAGAAAATGTCACAAAGACAAAGTACCGACAAGAATCATTGTTGTTGCATCTCAATGCATAGAAGGTGCCTCCATGAGTTGGGCACCATACCTATCAAACTTGCTCCAAGTAGACTAAAAAGATGTGCAGGACGTAGGTACGAAATTTCATTACTCATGGCTGATCACTATCATAGATTTCATGGGATGGTGAGAACCAGAACACGTCGTCTTTTGTAGCACACCACAGCTGGGAGGAGAAAGATATTATGTCCTGAGATCTGTTCCACTAGCCAAGCATAAGAGGGATAATGGAATCGTATTCGAAGCTTATCTACAAGAGATATAGGAAGCCATCAACTGAGCATGGAGAATAACACTAGAGGCTGCCGCACGATACAGGGGCATCGCCAATTTCTGGACAAGGTGACAAACCATGTGGATACAGCCAAGGCAGGACCTAGATAAATAGTGGCTACAGATGTGCTATTGCATCACCGAGGGAGATATTCACATGATCATCAACGAATGACCTGATGAATGGAGGATTCCAACCATACCCAGAGAATTACCAGCAAAGCAACATAAGGAGGGGCTCTGCAGGCAGAAACACAACCTCCACAAATCCCAATACCCAAGAAATGAATAACAGAACAAACCAAGTTGACTCAAAAATACGATGGCTCAGAGCAGCCAGGGACCTAGAAGGGGAGGATAGAAACCACTCAGTGGACCAATGGACAGTGAAAACTGGCTGAGGGAGCATAGGAAACCACATTGAATCCTATCACACAGGAACCAGGGGGAAATAAGAGACCAACGGTTCAGTAAGTAGGTGAGGGCAAGAAAATGAAGGCACAACAACCACCACCATACTATACAATCATGGAGGATGATGGAGAGATGATTACTAGAATGGTCCAAGACTGCCTCACAGAGGATTTCGATCATGCTGCACACCACAAGGATAAACTGCATAAGGAACTAACAGAAATGGGGCAACTCCTTAAGAAATTTGGGGTAGCTGAGATCATGAGTAGCAGTAGAGGCATAGAGCCATCAACCATAGAGACCATAGAAAGGGTGGAGTTAGAATAATGTGACCCACTTCTTCTTATGCCACACAAACATTTCACGGTCTACATAAAGCCTAGCATGTTGCGAATGGATGAAATTGTGGGACAGAAACCACTGAAGGATATGGATCATATCCATTTGGTATTGACATAGATGCCATCAAGAGCATTATATAAACTACAGGTTAGTGTTGACCATGAGATGCAGTCATGAGCACATAAAAACTTAGTCGAGCTACAACAAGAAACAAAGAAGCGGGAAGCGCTGGAAACAATTTGTGCACAAGCCAAATCTGAAACTCAGGAGGAGAAGGAATGTAGAAATGAGCTAGAATGCAGAGGAATAAATTTTTGGGAAACTTCCAACCACTGTGCAAGGAAATGAACTCCCAGCCACAGAAAAGATCGACCAGATTGTGTAGGCAATTGATCAATATCAGAAGGAGATCGAGACTCTCCATAGACAGATTAGACTGACAACTCTATAATGTCTCTTCCAACAGAGCCTTATAAATCATAAATTTAAATATAGACATGCTAACCTAACCTTAAACCATTCATTATTCATCATAATAATCCACTACATATTCAACATACTAATATTTATGAGAAGATTATAATAAAATTATCAAACACAGTAGAAAAATGAAAATACATACCTCTAAATGATGTTATCATTGTTCTGCAAATCTACCTGATGCTCTGCTTGATACACTGCTCAAAATCATCTAACCACCCAGCCAACTAGGAACGGAGCCTCTTCGGCTCCCTAGCTCCAAGATTCCTGGCCCACGAGCCCAAAACTCCCAGCAATAGGTGCCCCCTTGTAACATTCCTTCCAATCTAAAAATAATTCTCCTTGCAAAAGTCCCCTTCTCCTCAATGCTTTTCCCCCTCATAATCCCCCTTTCCCATTTGTCGCCTCTTCTTTTCATTAAGACTCGCCCACCTTATCTCTCCATTCAATGCCAACCACCTTATCCCTCCATTCAATGCCAACCACCTTATTCCCTTCTCCTTAATGGTTCCATCCTCCGATATGTTAAGTTTTCTTTTAATAAATTAAAATTTATTAAACTTAAATTCATTACCCAAATATTTAATTAGTTAATTAATCAATCAATCAATTAATTAATATACATTAAACAATTAATAACTCATGACAATTAATTAATTAATTAATTAGACTTAATATACTTTAAAGAATTATTTAACTATGACAATTAATTATTTAACTAGGGTTGTTACAAACTCCACCAGCAGTGAAGGAACAAAGGAAGCAAGAAGCAACAATGCAACTGCAGGAGCTAGAAAAATAGGTTAGCACGACAACCGACTTGCTGGATAAAACAACGCAACTTTGGACAAGGCTGGAAGAGGATCCACAGGTCCAACACTGGGACAAGGAGGAGGAGAGGATTAATGCAATGATCCAAGAAATCAAGCAGTGACAAAATACCATACCAATTCCAGAACGAGTCAAGGGAACGCAAGAGTTGAAGAAGATATAGGGAGAATTTATCACTGCACAAACACAAAAACAAGAGCGTCGGGCTCAAATAGAACCTTTGCAGGGATAGGTAGCAGAAGTACTTGCGTAGGGAGAAGAAGCTAGAAAATAGACAACAAAGACTTAGCTAGAATGTACAGGACTGATGAGCGATGAAGTGGCAACTCCGACAGTTAACACCATCAAGGAGAAAACCATGCAGGCATTGACAAAATAAACAGAGTTGCATGAGAAGTTCCAGACGATCACCAAGGAGATCGAGGAAGCACATAGAAATTAGGTGACTTGGGACAAGTTAAATGTCAGTGTTGGGGGCATGTTGTCACTAGGCCAAAGGGGAAAGAAGAACGATCGTGGGAAAGAAAGCATGTAGAAAAATGAAGTAACAATTGGCAAAAGAACAGCACGCGCGCATGCAAGAAAGCATGCACAAAGGAAAGAGACAATTGGAGGAAGAACAACACACGCATGGGAGAAATACCTAATGTAAGAAGGGTTAGGGTTTTGGTAATATTCTGTAAAAGGTTGAAGAGCCCAAAATGTATAAATATGGATACGAAAGTATCATATAGGGATGGTTGTTGTTGAGGGTTAGGCTTTGGAGTGAAGTTTTGGAGACTGTAACCATGAAGGAGCGTAGGCGATATGTAATGTTTTTATCTATATGAATCGATTCTGTAAGTTGTTGAGCAAAGAAGATATGAGGGAAGGTATATCTGAGGATTAGACTGTAGGTTGTAGAGCCTGGTACGATCTAGTTTGCATCACATAGATCTTACCAAGTTGTTTGGAGAATTGTAAGCGCTCGGAGCCAGAAATGCAGAACTGCCATAATAATAGAGCCAAGAGACAAATCTTTGTGGATGTAGACCAGGAGGGGGTGAACCATGGTAATACTTATGTAATGTGTTGAATGTATGAATGTCTCTACTTTATTTCAAAAATTAATGGTTAAGCTTGATGAATGAGTTAATACATTGTTATGAATCTGTTTATACTTTGTTGGAATTAAACTATGGGATATACGTATGTGACTTCAAGGAATAATTAGTTTTCCTTACAGCTCATAGTACTTGACTTTAATAAAGAAACCCCTATCCCCTACTCTATCCTAGTATGTAAACACCTGAGTCTTATAGTCACCCATTTAAATCTATCTCGGGTGAGACTGCGTAGTACCTTTCGGGTGTTGTGTTGCCTTCTGGTTTACCAGGAGGGACGATAGTTTTAGAGTCTTTGTTGGAACCCTGAATGACATGAACCCTAGTTCAATAACTCAGACAACCTGAGAAGGGAAATAGTAACCAACACGGTGGTATGTGGAACATCACATAACTCCTCACGGTTAGAGAGTTATGGCCATGAGAAGTTGGAGATCCAAGGTTTGGGTAATGGAACCAAGTTTGTTTGATGGATAATTGTATGTTTTTTGATATATTTGTAGGTAATACTATTCTATATAGATAGTACATGTCATTCCATTTTTGGTGGTATGTGGAACATCACATAACTCCTCACGGTTTGAGAGTTATGGCCTTACGAAGTTGGAGGACCCTCATATGTCATCTAGAAGCCCCAAAAGGTCAAAGTAGTCAAAGTGGTTTAAGAGATTTTAGAAGGTAAATAATAAAGTGAAG
>JASDQU010509325.1:52216-63332 GCA_032191745.1 Picea mariana | reverse complement strand
TGTAAAGGTTGTTGATATAAATAAATAGATTATATTAATCACTTTTATAATAGATAAATAAGATTAGAATTCTGTTTTAAATTAAAATTATGATCAATAAAGCTTCACATCTTCTAAGAAATTTGTGTATATCAAAAATTTGAATTTTAATGAACCAAACATTGAAAGACATCCAAACATTGAAAGACATCCAAATGTGAAAAACATGACAACTAATAATCCAAAGTTTTTATATAGTAAAGTAATGGCACACAAATAAATCTATGTCTTCATGTTCAAATATAATGTGAGAGCAACAAAGTCATAAAGTAGTAATTAAGAAAATGTCACTTGTCTTCAGCATAAAAATTATTGATTATAAAATAAATGGATAAGTTTTGGGTATTTTAACTTTTTATAATATAAAATTTGTTTAGAAGAAAATTGGTAAATTGCGAGCATTGCTCACTTGAATGCAAAACCTACAACTAAAAACAATAAAATAATAGAATGAGCACCTTCTATCTGCTTCTATGTAGTTTTAGTTTACTAAATATCGAATCCAAAATCCAAATCTAACTAACACGAGAAAAAATTGAAAACATTTAAATAGAGAAATCTCTGTGCAGTGGCCTATTTGATTAGAGTAATGTACATTACGGACAAGGTTTTCGCTAGGGTTACCATTATCACTTGTGCATAATCGAATGCGGATAGTAATCGAATGAGGGCCAATTATATGTATTCTAAGTAGTTGTATCTTATGAAATCTTGATTGAAGACATAGAAATCATTAAAGAAAAAAAATTGTTTGAAGACATAGAAATCATTATTAGGTTTGGAGAAACTACATATATATCAAATGTATCTGGTGACTTTCTTATAAGCGAAGAGACCGTGCATGTGACTACTCTAGAAGGCAACAAGTCAAATCAACATGGGAGACCTCCTATTTAGGGATATAGTTGATAATAACTAAAGACCCAAAAAAAAATATTACAAAGGGGAAAGGAAAAGAGGAAGGAAAATCAATAGACAATTCCTCAATGAAATTGAAGAACACTTAGTTAACTTATGGAAAAACAATTTGATCACAAATAAGTTGCCTCTCAACCCTTTCTCAAGTTTGCAATGAAAATAATCTGATGAAATATTAGGAGCTTCAATGGGAAAACCAAACATAAGATACTTCACAATAAAATCTCGGCATAGAAACACTAAATTATTATGATTTAGGAGACAAAATGTAACAATGGAACTCTAAATAGTATAGCCTTAAAGTGTCGGAGAGGTTGTACATCTATGACGATCAATTCCAGAGGCATGGTTGGAGGTTTGGTTATTTTATGGAACCTTAAGGAAATTGCAATGAATGCTTTAATTGCAACTGTTGGCTCTCTCACAACCAAATTCCATGTAATTGGTATAACTCGTCATGGCCACATCGCCAATGTATATGGACCACAAAGAATAGAGGAAAAAATCATTTTCCTCGATAAAATACAAAAGCTATAGAGAATAAATACTAGAGATTCAGAGGGGACTTCATTATGGTCATCTCCTTGTTGTAGAAATAAGGTGGAATAAGAAGACTAGAGAACGGTAGTAAACTCTTTACGATACCATTCAACAACTAAAAATGATAGACATTGAGATTGTAAATGGAACATAGACTTGGAACAACAAACAAAGGTGGGGGGAGCATCAAGTAGCCTTGTGATTGGATAGATTTGTAATTTTTTAATCTCTCACACACATGGGCTTGTACATAGAAGCATACATCCTCCCTTATGCAGGATTTGACTACCAGATGATCAACATATGCCTAGATCTAAAAGGAAAGCTTCATTTCAAGCCCTTTTGATTCAAGAAATTTTGGCTGAATCACCCCATATTTAAGAAAATAATAGGAAATTGGTGGTAAGAATGAACAATAGAAAAATGAAATTGTATCTACAAATTCTAACAGAGGCTAAAAAACCTCAATATCCACATAAAATATTGGAACAAATCAAAGATTGGGAACATTTTTCAGGCTATGAAGGATATTGAAGAGAAGATGACCACACTCCAGCAACAAATTATTCTAGAAGGTATATCCAAGCATGTCAATGTAAAAGAGGCAAAACTTCAATGTAAATTGGATGAAATAAACAAATGGAAAGAAATATTTTGGCAACAAAAGTCTCTTGTGCAATGGATTAAGAAGGGGGAATGTAATACCAATTTCTTTCAAAATTCCATGATTCAACACAAGCAACATAATCATATCTCCTCTCTACAAGACTAGTAAGGAAACATGCTAGTGTAAAACATAGTTACCAACTTAACCTAGAGAGCTCTATTTTTGGGGGGGGGTCAATCTTTTTACCCTGTTTTTAAAAATTGTGGTATATGTGGTGATGCATGATGTTTCCACTTTTCTTTTAAAAGTTTGTTTTTCATCTATTTTCAAATTGTACATTTTTTTTGTCAGCTATGTTTTTTCATATATTTTCAAAATTTTCTATTTTTTTTAGTTGTATGGTGTTTTTAATCATGTTTACATGCTTCATCGAATGTTAAAAATGTTGTACATCATTTATTCTTTTTAAATTAATATTTTTCATATAATTATGTGTCCTTAATTCATTTATGACTCCATACTTTTTAAATATAGTGGAAAATATCATTTTTAACACATTTTTACAAAAAAATATTATGTTATTATAAAAAATTTTAATAAGGTAAAAAACAAAAAAAACACATATAAGCTATTATGTAAGAAAACTTAAAATAATATATGGTTTTTATAAAAAAAATTAATAAAGTGAAAAAAAACAAAAAAACAAAAATAAAAATATATATAAAAAAATGTCAAACTAAAAAAGCTAAAATAAAAACTAAAAAAAAACTTGAAATACCTTAAAATTACAACAAAAATATTAAAATTTATATAAAAAAATTAAAAATAAAATTGGAAGTCATCTTGTCGTAAGGGTATATGCATTGCAAAAAAACTTTGGGAAGACATATCCAACATTTTGTAGTTCTGGAAATAAGGTTTTTTCTCTTTTTTCTTTTTCTTGTATCTAAAGTAGTAAGGTGAATAAATGAAAAACAAAATGCCTTTATTTGTTTTTGGTTTTACAAGAAGAGGGTCATGGTCTCTTTGGTTTAGATTTGAAATAACCATTAATATTGTACAACTTCACCACCTATAAGAGATTCTAAATGGAAATTTAGATTGCTTACATGAATTACAATAAAGCAATTAAATTACAATCAATATGTATAAAAAATGTGTTACAATTGCAAATTATAAATCAAAATAAAAAAATGGAAATTTAAATTGTTTACATGAACAACAATAAGGTAATTAAATTTCAATCAATATGTATAAAAATTGTACTACAATTGCAAATTATAAATCAAAAGAAAAAAAAATTAACATGGACCTATCTAATTTATTGTTGCTTTCCATGGCCACAAATGATTTATTTTGAACTAAACTTTCATAAACCAAACTAAATTTATTGAGGAAATGATGACACAACTATAAGTTTTACTTACTCCCCTCATTATATTATATCGTTTTTATTCCATGGCCACATATGACTTCTTTTGAACTAAATTTTCATAGACAAAATTAAATTTATTGAGGAAATGATAACACAACTATAAGTTTTACTTACTCCCCTAATTGCATTGCATCATTTTTATTTAGTCCACAACTTGGAAAATACAAATCCAACAACTCAACTATACTACTTCAAAATTTATTTAAATAAATTCCACTTTTATTAAATTCTTTAAATATCTTTATCAAATCATAAATTATGTGGGATGATATAATTAAAAAAAAATATAAAATGAATTACATAAACTATAGATTCTTGGGCTAAGAGATTTATTCATATATGATACTTCAACATTTATTTAAACGAATTCCACTTTTATTAAATTCTTTAAATATCTTTGTCAAGTCATAAATTATGTGGAATGATAGGATTAAAAAATATATATAAAATGAATTACATAAACCATAGATTCTTTGGATAAGAGTTTTATTATGTTATTTACATTCATGCGATTTACATATTCACTAAAAAAAAATGATTTTCACATTTATTAAATATTTGCTCTTTAGTTTAGTTGTATTATATATAAATATCTGATTAAAAACTCATGGATTTTATTTTATGAAATTGTTGAAGTATATGTTTGCATGGTTATTTTTATATGTAAATATCTGATTAAAAACTCGTGGATTTTATTTCATGAAATTGTTGAAGTATATGTTTGCATGGTTATTTTATGTTTCACGTTATGAAGATGTTGGATTTGTATATATATTTATTATTTATGTATTAACAACAATCACTTTTAAACAAATGATTTTCAAATTTATTAAATATTTACTCTTTAGTTTAATTTAGTTGTATTATATGTAATTAGTTGTATTATATGTAAATATCTGATTAAAAACTCATGGATTCTAGTTCATGGAATTGTTGAAGTATATGTTTACATAGTTATTTTATGTGTCAGGTATTGAAGATGTTGGATATATATATATATATATATAATTTATGTATTAAAAAAATTCACGTTTAAATAAAAATGACGTGTTAACAATAATTACATTTCACTAAAAGTAATGTCTTAACAATAACTACATTTAAATAAAAATGATTGATATGTCTATATTAATTAATTTTATAATGTAGTTGTGTTGATTTTATTTTACCTATATTTTTAATTTATAGACTATTTTAATTTTCAAAAAATTAATATATAACTTTAAAATTATTTATTTAAAATTATTGCAATTTATGTTCTCATGGACCATGAACCTCATTCTCATTTTCTCTGGTTTGCACAACAAAATACATACATACATACATACATACATACATACATACATACATACATACATATATATATATATATATTTCATTTTTACATGAGAATTTCTCTTCAATTCAAAATTGAAATAACACACACACATATAAATATATATCTTTAACTTTAATATATCTTAACACTTATATTTGAAATAAACATTGGTACATATACATGAATGAAATGATCTAATTGAGATATATATATTAGCAAAACCAGATTATAAAGGTTTTTGATATAAGTAGATAGACCATATTTATAATAGATAGATAAGATTAAGATTTTAAATTAAGATTATGGTTAATAAGACTTCACATTGTTTAGAAAATTTGCTTATATAAAAAATTTGAATTTTAATGAACCAAACATTCAATAATAGATTTGAAGGCATCCAAATGTGAAAAACATGACAACTAACAATCCATAATTTTTATATACTAATGGCCACACAAATAAATCTATTTCTTCATGTTTAAATATAATGTAAGAGCCACAAAGTCATAAAATAGTAATTAAAAAAATATCATTGATCTTCAGCATAAAAATTATTGATTATAAAATAAATGGATAAGTTTTGGGTATTTTAACTTTTTATAATATAAAATTTGTTTAAAAGAAAATTATTAAATTATTGATTATAAAATAAATGGATAAGTTTTGGGTATTTTAACTTTTTATAATATAAAATTTGTTTAAAAGAAAATTATTAAATTGTCCACGTTGCTCACTTGAATGCAAAACATGCAACTAAAAAATAGTAAAATGAGCACCTTCTCTCTACTTTTGTGTAGTTTACTAAATCTTGAATCTAAATTTAGCTAACACTAGAAAATTGAAACATGTAAATAGAGAAATCTCTATGCAGTGGCCTATTTTATTATAGTAATGTGCATTACGGACAAGATTTTTACTTGGCTATGACTAGCATTGTGGTTGATGAACATCAAAAAGTTTACTTCATTTACAAGTTCTAATTAGGGTTTACCTTAGAGTTTACCCTAGAGCTTAGAGTTTACCCTAGAGTTTTGACAGGAAAAAAAATAATTCTCGATTTATAAAAGAGGCTCTAAATGGTGCTTTTTATCCATTTGGAGAACACAAACCATGGCTAGACTTGGAAGACCACCAATAGGAATCCAACAAGTAAAACCTATAAAATACTAAGGCTTCAACTTTAAGTGAACTTTCATTCCCACAATCTCAAAGCCCACCACGCAAATGCAAAAATGAAGCAACTAAACTTGACAATGAGGTGTTTTATAAATAAAGCATTAAAAAATGCCAGAAAGTTATCAACATGAAATCTCATTCATTGATTTAGGAGGACAATTAAAAATATGCCAGCATTTTCCATTGCTAGCCATAAAATTAGTTTTTATAATTAAAAGATCATTACTTGTGCCCATCTTCAATAAGTGAAGGCCTTTTAGTTTAATTATCACTTGCATAATACATAGATAGTAATCTAATGAGAGCCAATTATGTGTATAGAGTCTTAACCTGGCCTTCCAGTGATAATTTCAGTAACAATTAAAGGTGGCCTGTGGTCACTAAACTGAGCAACAAACGAGTGGTAAATTGAGGAGGGTAAGTGGACTCTAAAGATGGGGAATTCACAAGTGATAGGGTGGCCTATGAAGGGCTAACCTATTTTTCCACCTAGTCCCAGGTGGAAATTCGCTAGAGAAAAGGTAGCCTACCTATCTGGTCACGAGGAGGTTAGATGCTTCTGGTGCTGCTTCCCTTGCCATTGCTGGTGCTAGTGCTGGAAAACATGGTAAATTATGTGTATTCTAAATAGTTGTATCTTATAAAATCTTAATTATAGATCTATTAAAGAAAAAACAAATGATTGAAGACATCGAAATCATTATTAGATTTGGGGAAACTACATATCTATCAAATGTATCTGGTGACTTTCTTATAAGCGAATAGACCGTGCATGCGACTAGTGTAGAAGGCAACAAGTCTGGTTGCAGTGGACAAGAGCTGCGACCTTTTCTGCAAATGCCTCAAAAGTTGATCTGTGCATTCCTTTCCAATGTGGACTTCAATTAAACTGTCTACAAATCTCTTAACCAGATTCGATTTCATCAATCCAAGCATATTCGGGTCCCTAATATACTCCTCAAATTCCTCTTTAGTCATGCACGACACCCCTCGAATATCTGCATGCTCTCGATCTAAAAAAACGCTGTATTTCTCGATTTCCCGTCTCAGCTCCTCTGTAGTATGAAAATACCATGGAATATTGAAAGAGTCTCTCATATCTGAAGTGAGAATACCCTACACATGATATCACAACACGCACACATTACATTATATATAAATCCACATGTACATTATATATAAATCCATGTTGAGACTGATATTACAACGAGACTGATATTAAAAACGCATAAACCCTAAAGCACTGAGACTGATATTACCATGATCGTAAGTCTACAGTCTTATATGAGCATGATTAATGAAGGAAAAAACTATCGATTTGACTAAACAAAAAAATCGATATTCATGCTAAAGCACTGAGACTGATATTACCATGATCGTAAGTCTACGGTTTTATATGAGCATGATTAATGAAGGGAAAAACTATCGATTTGACTAAACAAAAAAATTGATATTCATGCTGCATCATGATTATTCCTGCAAAGAAAAAACTGATATTCCTTTTTCATTCACCAGGATGGTATGAGGCTGGTCACAGGTATAGATTTAGCAACAATGAAAAAACACATTTATTTCAAAGTTTGAAAATTTATTAAAAAGACATTGGTACGTCGTTGAATGCACAGTGAGCCAATAAAAACGTAGTAAATGAGATCTAAAACACACACACTTGGTACTAGGTGGCAATGGACAACTAGCATGCAAAAAAGCAGTTGGTAAGGTGGAGTGGAAGGCGCTCGATTCAACCACGATGCTCTACTCACCAATCAATAGATACCTGGTGGATGGCCGCCCTGTAAAAATATGTAAATTAAAAAAAGAAAAAAATGTAGTAAAAAACCAAATTACAATAAAACAGCTAAATTTAAACAAAGTAGAACATCTAAATGTAAAGTTAAATGTCATTCTTATTCTAATCACCTTAAAATCTTATTAATTTTGCCCATTTTCAGTAGGCTTAATAATAAGAAAATCATTATCAATAATGTATAATGATTAAAATTGGAATAATTTGTAATAATTAAAATTAATCATTTTTTAAATGTTATGTTTTGGTATTTTTTTTCACAATTTGATTCTATAAATTTAAGCGAAATCATAATTTTGTGTTGTTTAAAATTTATTTTAAAATATATAAATAGATTAAGTGTATTGAAAAACTACTAAATCACTAGGATTATAAAGATTTGAATATTCAAATCTACACAATAAAATTAAACAAATAATACAACCCAAAAAACCCAAAACAATAGAAGAAAAGTATAATTGACGAAAGGGCTACGATGCTAGAAGGAAAGAAGTGAGCTAAAGTGTTTTGGTAAAGCAATTTTTTTGTGTTATGGTTTATTCCTTGTGTTGTGTTGTGTTTTGTTTTATTATTCATTAGTTTTCCTTTATTTATCTTAGATTTGAGAAAAGTGTTTATTGATGTTACTTTAAGTTAAGCTATATTATATGAATATTAAGATTTGAGAAAAGTGTTTATTGATCTTATTTTAAGCTATATTATAGGAATATTAGGATTTGATAAAAGTGTTTATTGATCTTACTTTAAGCTATATTATAGGAATATTAGAAATTAGGAATGTTTTTTTAAGGAAAATAGTTTTAAAAAATTTAAAGAGGATATAAATTAAATTTAAATTAAAAATTTTCTTATATCAAATAAGATAACAAAGGTTAGTATAAAATTTATTTATTTATTAATTTAAGATAATTTTTTTGAATCTCATCTTATGTTTATTCTAATCACATAGTTGCAGTAGGAAAGTAAAGAAAGTGTGGAAAAAATGAAATTTGAATGTTCAAAGACTAAAAGGTCCTAGCAAAGAAAAGTAAAAGCAACACTAATACTGAAAATCAAGAAAATCAAGAGACAATTAACAGAAGGAAAACATAAGGGAACCCCTCTGCCACTTTAGAGGTAGAGAACATCTTAATAACAGAGGAAGGGGAGGAAAATGTTGAATCCGACGAGGGAAAAGACATGGATCTTGGTGATATACACTTTTATAGAATAACACAAGATTGTAAATGAAAGGAGAGATTTGTAATCCCAGATCAACAATTATAACTATTTCATGGACCACTCCTAAAACATAACGAAAAGTAGACAACAAGCTCAAATCGACTCAGGACCTCCTCCTCCGCCAAGTCCTCCTCCACCTTAAGGATATAGGTGATAACAACTAAAGACCCAAAACAATATCACAAAGGGGAAAGGAAAAGAGGAAGGAAAAGAAATAGATAACTCCTCAAGGAAATCATAGAACACTTAACTCATGGAAAAAAAATTTGATGACAAATAAGTTTCCTCTCAACCCTTCCTCAAGTTTGCAATGAAAATAACCTCTTGGAATATTAGGGGCCTCAATGGGAAAACCAAACATATGATACTTCATAATAAAATCTTGGCATAGAAACCCTATATTATTATGATTCAAGAGACAAAATGTAATAGTGGAACTCTAAATACTATAGCCTTAAAGTGTTGGAGAGGTTTTCAATCTATGACAATCAATTCCAGAGGCATGATTGGAGGTTTGGTTAATTTATGGAAACCTAAGGAAATTTCAATGGATTCTTTAATTGCAATTGTTGGCTCTCTCACAACCAAATTCTATGTAATTGGTACAACCCATTATGGCCACATCACCAATTTCTATGGACCATAGAGAATAGAGGAAAAAAATGTTTTCCTCAATAAAATACATAAGCTACAGGTAATCATACAGAATCAATACTAGAGATTAGGATGGGACTTCATTATGGTCATCTCCTTGTTGTAGAAATATGGTGGAATAAGAAGACTAGAGAATGACAGTAAACTCTTTACGACACCATTCAACAACTAAAAATGATAGACATTGAGATTGTAAATGGAACACATATTTGGAACAACAAACAGAGGCAGGGGGGAGGCGGGGGAGCATCAAGTAGCCTCGTGATTGGATAGATTTCCATTTTTTTAATCTCTCGTGCACATGGGATTGGACATAGAATCATTCATCCTCCTTATGTAGGATCTAACCACTAGATGATCAATTGATCCCTAGATCTAAAAGGAAAGACTCATTTTAGGCCCTTTTGATTCAAGAAATTCTAGTTGAGTCACCCCATATTTAAGAAAATAATGGAAAATTGGTGGCAAGAATCAATAATAGAAAAATGAAATTGTATGTACAGATTCCAACTGAGGCTAGAAAACCTCAATATTCAGATAAAATATTGGAACAAATCAAAGATTGGAAACATTTTTCAGGCTAAGAAGGATACTGAAGAGAAGATGACCACACTCCAACAATAAATTATTCTAGAAGGTATATCCAAGCATGTCAATGTAAAAGAAGAAGAACTTCAATGTAAATTAGATGAAAGAAACCAATGGGAAGAAATCCTTTGGCAACAAAAGTCCCCTGTGCAATGGATTAAGGAGGGGGAATGTAATACCAATTTCTTTCAAAATTCCATGATTCAACACAAACAACATAATCATATCTCGTTTCTACAAGACTCATAACTAAACATACTGGTGTAAAATATAGTTACCAACTTAACCTACAAAGTTCTCGTTTTTGGGGGGGTCAGGTTTTTTACCCTCTTTTTAAAAATGGTGCTATTCGTAGCACCCCCTCCCTTTTTAGGTGGTTTTTTGATATTTTAAATTTTCTGATGTATAATGTTTCCACTTTTTCTTTAAATGTTTGTTTTTCTTCTATTTTCAAATTGTAATTTTTTTTTCTCAACCGTGTTTTTTCATCTATTTTAAAAGTTTTATATTTTTTTTTTGTTCAATGGTGTTTTTAATCATGTTTACATGCTTCATCCAATGTCAAAAATGTTGTACACCATTTTTTTTTAAATAAATATTTTTCATATAATTATGTGAAGTTAATTAATTTATGGTTCCATACTTTTTAAATATAGTAGAAAATATCATTTTTAACACATTTTTACCTTTACTTCAATACATAGAAAATAATTGTAGTTAAATAACATTATTTTTAAATATTTAGAAAAAAAAATAACTCATTTCTTTCTGAATAAATTAAAAACTAAAAAAAAACTAAGAAACCAAAAATAA
>JASDQU010509325.1:29640-42484 GCA_032191745.1 Picea mariana | reverse complement strand
ATATATATATATATATATATATATTAATGAACATTTTTCATTTAAATTTTTTCTTTTAGGTTTTTTACATAATTGTTTTTCTTTTTTTGTAATTTTAAGGTTTGTTTTTGTTAAATTTTTTTAAAGTTTGTATTTTAGGTTTTTTAATTTGTTTTTATTTTTGTTTTTTGTTTTTTTCACCTATTTAAAGTGTTTTAGGTCATAAAAGTTATTTTGGTGCCATTTATTATTATTATTATTATTTTTAACTGTTGGAGATTAGTTTTTTTTAATTTGGGTTTTGAATATAATTTTTTTAATGTGCTTTTGTCTTCATTAAAAAATAATAATAATTGTGAAGATTTTCTCCTTTCTCTTTATTTATTTTTTAATGTAAATTAAAAAAAAAGTGATCCGGATTATTTTCGACACAAAATGAGGGCGGAGATATAATAAAGAAATGTACAAAGATATCTCAGATATCCAATAATATAACAGAAATGTATCGAAGATGCAACCATAAACACAGAGATACAGTAATACATAATTTTCTATTAATGAGCAAAAATGTACAAAGACTGTAAAAATACAGAGTCAAAGACTCGCTAGAATGGTGGCATCTTATCTCTAAGAAGAGATGTGTCCACTACTCGTATTCGCAAGAAGATGATTTTACAGTGAGGCTCCAAGGGCCTTTTAATCATAAAGAAAATCCAAAACCATCACCTCGGAAGATGAAAAGTCAACAGTTTTGTGCACCCTGTTTTGGGTAGTTCGGTGTATCAACTTTCCGGGGGCATAATTTTGGCATACGATCTTCATTTGGGGTGCACGATAGATCGTTGGAAAGGTATCAACGAGGAGATTTATCTAGGGAGCTCAATCAGAGCCTTTGACTCTCATTGAGAATCTCAATCTCAAAAAACCTTCATTTAGGCCCTCAAAATGGCCCCAAAAGTTTAAAACTGCTAAAAATAGTAAATTACCAAAATTGTCATAAAACTATTTTGAGACAGTTGGAAAATGTGGGTGGCCACCGATAACCACCTTGATAAATCCTCCAACCTTATGAAGAAATTATCTCCATTGTGTTGAGTGCCCGGGGAAGAGGGAAAAATGTTTTCTAAATATGCATCTTAATGAGCTGCTGGCCTTGTTGGAGAAGTTGCATTGCTTAGCTTGTTGAAGGTTTTCATGAACCTGTGGCTAGAAGGGCTAGACATTTTTAACAATTCTAGCTACATGAGATGCATGTGTGTAGAAGGAATATTTACACTTTGTTGCAATCCTATCAACCTGGTTCTATTGGATAGAAGGTGCTTGGGCCGAGGCTATACTGGTTGCAATATCATTTTGTTCACCTTTTGAACATATTGTGAAGAAGATGAATTTTGTAGTATGAGATACTACCTTCAGGCACCGTTTAGTTGGAAAAATAGTCTGAAATACATCTGGTATTATATAGAGATGACCCCCCATAGAAACAATGACACTACAAGGTTGAGACTCATAAAAAACATGGAACTTCCACATATATGGTTGGCCCAAGAGAACATCGCAGACATCTAGAGGGGAAACATCACGTAATACCTCATCCTTAAAGGGTTGGGTGGCATATGACAATCGACACTATTGGATGACACATAGATCTCTTCCCTAACGAAGCCACCCGATGTTGTATGGTTGTAGGTGTGGTGTTGTCAACAATCCCAATTGTTTGATGACCTCTGCTGAGATGAGGTTCTTTTGGCTTCCACTATCAACAATAAAATGCAGCGGGGTCCCCTTCACCCACATCTATGAATGAAAAAGGTGCTCCCCCTCTTCAGGATCTATTGTTTCTTCTGATTGAATTGTTGTGGTTGTAACAATAGAAGTGGGGTCTGCGTCGATTATCTGTCTTTTACTAGTATCTTTGTAATCAAATTCTGAATTAGGGTTCGGCTCCTTGTATTTATCTCAACCACCAATGACTATTTTGAGCAACATTCCTCATTGTTGTTCCAAGGGATTTTGTGGAAATCGCACCATTTTCCGATGTCCTTCTCTGTCTTTCTGTGACCCTTCTTTTCCTATGGCTTGGATTGGTTTTCGAGAGACTGTTTGTTAGGGTCGTCTTTATCATACTTTGGTTGTTGAATATTTGCAGACCCAAACTCCCATTTGTTATGGTTCTTAGATTTCTTCTAGATTTTAACAACATATTCATAAGTAGTACCGAGTGATGAGATGTCCAGAAAATCCATTTCAATTTGGATGTATCTATGTAGAGTCCCACGGTATTTAAAAACCAAATGTCTTTCGGAGTCTTTGATTCCCATCTTGGTGCGAAAGGTATGGAAGGTATTGGTGAACTCTGGAACTTATTGGCCCCTCTATTTCCACAGTGTGCCCCATCTCATGTACTGGTCGTCATAGTTGCCAACAGGGTAATATTGTTCCTTTACTGCATCCACAAAAAATCCCAAGTGGGCTCAACCCCATATATTCCAGACTCCTATGTGAAAATTTTCTCTCAGTAAGTTTCCTGATAATGTTTGACATGGGGGAGAGTCTTAAGGAGTGTGAAGGTGATCTTTTCCCTATTGGAAAAATTATGAATAGAGAAATAACCTTCTAGCAGATTTAACCATTTTTCTAAGGCATCTGCATCTATCTGTCCTTCAAATATGGGAATATAAAAATTAACTTGTACCTTGAAAGGAGAGGTAATTCCAAAGTGGTCACTTGATGAATATGCACCTGTTGTTATCGGCATGCATTGAAGGATGTGGGAAAATATTTCCATCATTTTGTCCCTTTGTCGCATGAGAGCTTGCTCAAGCAACAAATTAATATAATTGTTTGCTCTGTCGTTTTTCTTTTCTTCCTCCATGGAGGGTTTCTTGGATGTATGAGAGTGATTTTCTTCAAGAGAGACAAGATCGAGACCCAAATTTCTATATTGGGACCTCATCGGGGACATTCACTAAAAAACGATCAAGAGAAACTCGCTCTGATACCACTGATCTAGATTATTTTCGGCACGAAATGAGAGAGGAAATATAATAAAGAAATTTATAGAGATATCTTAGATATCCAATAATATAAAAAAAATGTATCAGATATGCAACCATAAACACAGAGATACAATAATACACATTTTTCTATTAATGAGAGAAAATGTACAAAGACTGTAAAAATACAGAGTGAAAGACTCGCTAGAATGGTGGCATCTTATCTCTGAGAAGAGATGTGTCTGCTACTCGCATTCACAAGAATATGAATTTAAAATGCGGATCCAAAGAAATTTTTATCATAAAGAAAATCCAAAACCCTAACCCCGGAAGATGAAAATTCAGTAGTTTTGTCGACCCCGTTTTGGGTAGTTTGGTGTATCAACTTCCAGGGGGCGTAACTTTGGCATACAGTCTCCGTTTGGGGCGCACGATAGCTTGTTGGAAAGGTATCATTAAGGAGATTCAGTTAGGGGGATCAATCATAGCCTTCGACTATCATTGAGGAGATATATCCCAAAATACCTTCATTTATCCCTCAAAATGGCCTTGGATGTTAAAAACTGCTAAAAATAGTAAATGACCGAAATTGAAAGAAAATTATTTTGAGATAGTTGGAAAAGGTGGGTGGCCACCGATATCCACCTGGATCAAAAATTTAGTAAATAAATTTTTATGTGACCATTTAGGATCCAATTTTGGATTTTTTATTTGCTTAGGGATTTGTTGTCAAGGTCACAGTTTCACTTAGGTCTTAATTAGTTGCAATTTTAATGGTTAGAAAAATCATTTTTCTTTAGGTATATTCACATTTTTTTTTGGTGTTGATTTTGAAGTTTTTCTAAGCAATTGTTTTATGTTTTAAGGCAATGCTTGAAAAAAGTTGTAATCTTGACCTGGTTAAAAAAGTGGTGCTACTGGTAGCACAAATTTTTGATTTGTGGGTTGATTTTAAATTTCTTCTGAGCAACCATTTGATCCTTTAAGCCCATGTTTGAAAAAATTGCAATTTTGACCTGGTTAAGAAAAATGGTGCTACTAGTAGCACCACTTTTTGATTTGGGGGTTGATTTTCATGTTTTTTATGCAAAAATGTAGTCTTTACGGGCTAGAGTTCTCGTTTTAAGTTCACCATTCTCATTAAGTTGGTAACTTTGTTGTAACATGAAAATATTGAAATGGAGATATTTTCTGTGTACAACACTTCACTTTCTGAACCACATGGAGATCATTTAGAAGCCATCAGTAAAATAACTTGACACATTCCCAGACTAGTTACTTCTAAGAAACATGAATCTCTCTTGAGGGAAATAACATTGGAGGAGATCGATTAGTATATGATGGAAATCCAAAAAATTAAGTCTCTAGGACCGAACAGTTTCACCACAGATTTATTTTTTTCTTTCCGGGGAATGATAAAAACATGAGGTTTTGGAAATTGTGGAGGATTCTAGGCATACTATAGCAGTGGTCCCTATGCTCAGTGTCACATTCCTAACTCTTATCCTCAAATAAGAAGGATTCAATACTCCTATAGAATTCAATATAATCTCACTCTATAACGTGGTCTACAAAATCATTTCTAAAGTCATTGCAAACCGCCTCAAGCCCCTTCTTCCTCTCCTAATTTCTTCTCAGAAAACAAGCTATGTAGAGGGATGAAAAATACTTGATGGAATCATCATAGCACATGAAATGGTCCACTCATGTAAAAGTTTCAAGAAACCATGAATGTTAATAAAGGTATATATGTCCAAATATTTTGACAAGCTAAGTTGGATTTACATTAAGAAAGTGCTTTTGGCCTTTGGCTTCTACTCTAGGTGGACTGACTGTATCACAAACTTCACCAAATTTCTTTTCCATCCTCATATATGGTTCACCCTCCTCCACCTTATCCAATTATAGAGGAATTTGATAAGGATTCCCTCTCTCTTCCTTCCTGTTTGTCCTCATGGAAGAAGGACTTGGTTGCTATAGCAAGATTTGCCTCACCCCATGCAATTTTGAACAGAGGGCCTTATTCCATTTACCTATGCTGACTTGAAGTCCCTTTTTGCAAATCCCAGAGCTAAAAAAATAATTTTTCCACATATATGCGCCCTGCCTATATTACAACATGCATATACGCAGGTTGCACCACTACAACACGCATACATTGGGATTTGTGCCCAAATTTGAAAAATGGTATCAGGTTTCCATGTCACGTCATGAGATCAATGATCCTTGGCCTTCCATATATTGGAAATGTTTCAACTCGGCCCTTCAGTTCCACTTGAAGGCTATAAATGGGCCAAATCTAAGCTATGGAAAAGGGGGAGAAAAGAATTCAACTTTGAGATAAAACCTACTCTGGAGGAATTACTCACTTCACATTGAGTCTCCATCCCTTTGTCCTTTAAGTCTAAACACAGTGTTGAACCCCCAAGCTCTTACCTTATTGATTGACAACATCATTTTCTCTCTTATATGAGCTTTCCTTTGGTGGAGGCCCAGCTGGAAGGGACTTAGTTTCTCAGTTTCGAACCATGTCAACACAAAAGTTTGTAACTCATTCACTTCTGTTGATTATATCTTAATAGAAATACTTTTTTCTTGTCCAATTAATATCTTGCAAATATTTGAATTATTATTACATTGGCGTATTTGTTATGAATGTTGATAGATTATGCTATTGAATGTTCTAACATTATACATTATCACCATATGCTTGCGTTGCTTTGTTGTTGAGGATTAGTTGCATGCATATTACTTTGGGTCAACTGCTCAATGGTGGACTTCATCGAACGTATGGATGAGGTAGGCCTTTTATCTTGTAATGCTAGCATATTTGTTTATATAGCGTACTTGAGATTAGAGTTGATTTCTACAGTCATTTTCGTCTGTTGTGGTTTACCCTTAGCCATAGAGAGATTTTCCTCGTAATAGAATTAGAGACCATATTGGGGATAGAATATTCTTTTGGGGGGGTTGGAGTGTTTTTCTCCTTAGATTTATCTCGTTCATATTGAGTTTCTTGTCATATGATTTCTTGACAGCCTATGTTCACTCTGAGTCTAAGTTTCTTAGCCTTCTTCTTAGCCTGGCTATGTTTTGACACTTATACGCAGGTTTTTTCTCGACAGGCATGTACATACGTGTGTTGTGCTTCTACAACCTGCGTACATACACTCTTTTCCCTTGAACATTCATGTACATCATCCTTTACTTCTTGATTTCAAGGTTTGGTGGTTGCTAGGTACGTTTTGATAATTTTTGAGTCACCTTGGGTCTCTGTGGTGACTATTAAGTGTCTGTGGAACGACAGGAAAGATGTCTTTGCTTGAATTTTTGGGTGGTGCCTTTCTCATAATCTTTTAATTTTGATTGTCCTTTCTCCTTGGGCTCGATGTTTTGCTACTTGATATCCTACTTGGTTTGTCTCTTTCTATACAGAGTAGAGTCAGTATATCAAGTTGTTGTTCAGTCCTTGCATTTTCATTTTTCTTATATTGAAAATGAAAAAATATTAGGCATTTTACATTGATTGGCATTTTATCTCTTGAGTCTTTTGTCATTTATCTTAGTGCATGTAAAGAAATATTGCATTTTTATCTAGAATTGCATAATTGAATTGAAAATTGCATTTCTTTTAAAGAAGCATATTATTTATTGAAAATTGAAGTTAGGACTTTGCATTCTATTCATATTCATTTATTTTACTTTCTGAGTCATAACATCACTAATTTCATGACCGCACCTTTTGAGTAAGCAAGGCCATTAAAATTAATGCTATAATTTAAAATTGATCAGTAACGATTTTATTTTCTAGGGTGCACCAACTAGATTAGGATTTAGAGCCTTGGAATAGGATTTTGTGAGGAAATTTCTCCAAGGATATTAAATAAACATATGTGTCTCACTAAGGGAGTGGAAAAATCCATTTTATAATAGTTAATATCAGGAGGCTCCGCTTACACATGAGTTAAACACGAGGTCTCGTGAGGTTGGTTGAAGGGATATCCCCCCTATACCTTCTTAACATCAGAGATAGTTGTTGGGATCTATTCGTATATGGGGATCTTTCTAGTGCCCTTACCTCTGTGAGAGGCAATGATTTCAAGGTTTCAGGCTTTGCTACCCTACCCATATAGTGGACCTAACTTATCACTGTTCTCCTGTGCATTGGGTATACTGTGGTTGCTTAGTTTCTTGAATTAGGTACCACATAGGTTACTTGAAGGGGTTATTTTCCAGGTACCTTGGGTCAGATAAGTGTTGGACAACAAACAACCTTTATAGAGGATTACCTCTCCAGGGGGATCTGACTAACTGGTTGTTAAGCCCACGAGGGCCCTTATAACTGATTTTGTTTCCTCCAATATTTAGCAGTAGATTCTCAAGCCCCTCTTGGGTGGGGCATACATACTTTAGAGAGGGAGGTCCCTTTCAGCCACTTTATCCTTCTTGTGTGAATATTGGTCGTTTGATTATTTTTAGTGTTCTCTTTGATTACTAGTTGGCCTTAGGATTTTTTTTATGTGTTTAGAGTCTTGAGTCATCGTGGATCCAGACGAGCTTCTCTACAGGTCTCGCCGCTTGTTACAGTTACCACCACACTTCAAGTATTTTCCTTCTAAAAGGTGTAGACTTATTAAATGTGGAACACACACCTCCACTTATCAGACTTGTGATTCTACAAGGATGAGTACTTAACCAAGCCATCAAAATACTGGGATCCCTTCAACTCCCACACCTACTATAGTTAATGGTACCCCTTCGACTCCTACAACCACAATGGTTATAGTGCCGGAGGCACCTATCATCATTGTTTCCCATCCTACAGTGAATACTCAACCTATTTCTATGAACCCGTTTGGGTGTCTTGGTCATTCACTATGCTATAATGTTCATTCCATCCCTATGACCTATATTCCTTTTTCCTATGGTATGTCGAATTTTACTTCACAGTTCTCCAACTCCATCCCAGCCGCTGGCCCTGATGCTAGCATTGGACTCTGGGGCACAACTCCTCCTTATACTCGATTCTCGTTTGGTGGAACTCATGTCCCTAAAGCGAATCCTACCATGGGAGGATTTCCTCCTCTTAATCTCGGGTTTAATCATGTTTCTTTTGGATGGAATAACCAACCTAGAAGACAAGATTTTGTTGAAGTTTTGTCCTTTACACCCACCTCCTCAGTGCTTTTTCTGACCAACACGTTTGGCATGACCAATCCACCTTTATCCTCCGGACTCACACCTAGAGGAGGTCATTTTCACACCTTCGAAAACCCCCAACCTGGAGCCACTTCGACTAGGGGAATTCTTTATAACCCTCATCAGAACATTCCTACTAGAATGATTCCAAACCAACCCCTTATGAATCATCTCAGAGGAGGGCCTTGCAATCTCAGACAGGGCCATGGTGCTTACCAGAACCCTGGATGGGCTGCAATTTCTCAGCCACAATATTTCCAAGGAGCTTGGGGCCAGATGCTACAACCCCATCTCCCTTTTCTGGCCATGCTCAATCTACCAAACTTTTCTAAGTTGATGAATGACCCTGTGTGTCATGATCCTTTCTTCCCCCCCCTTCCCCACTAAGCTTCCTTCAGATATTTTGAAATTTGAAGGAAAGAATGGCGAGGATCCTAGTGATCACGTTACCACCTTTCACCTATGGTGCTCTTTGAATTCCCTGAACGATGATTCCATTCAGTTAATATTGTTTCAACACACCCTCACGAGGGTTTCCGCGAAATGGTATATCAAGCTACCTAGGGGGGCATATAAGACCTTTAGTCAAATGGTTTTAGTCTTCCTTAACCACTTCCAATTGTCAGTTCGTTACGATGATGGCCTAGAACTTCTATCGACCTTGCACTAGGACAAAGCCACTTATATCTCAGATCGCATCCAGGAGTGGCGTAAACTAAAGAGGTTGATCAAGACCTGCATAGCCCCAGAATTCCTGTTAGAGTGGTTCCTTAAGTCTCTACAACCTACTAGTTCAAAGGATGTTACTACATCCAAGGTTACATCTAAAGAAGAAGCCATTTTCGAATCCCAATAGTTAGATCTTATATATTCTCACTCTGGGATGTTATATGAGACTCTTCTTGATGCACTGAGGTCAAACTATGACCCTAGAAAAAATCCTCGAACTCATGTCGATGGCATTGTAGGCTCTGCCAATGTAAGATCCCCAGACTTGGTGACAAGCCACTTGAAAGATTTGTCTCTAAACCAGTCTACTGGAGGACCAACTTTGTTTGTGTATTCCAATCCCACTCAGTCGAAAGATGTATATTATGTGCAATTGTCTATCGGACCAAATGGTAATCAACAACCAAGAGGGAATAAAAAGAAAGGACGTAATAATAATTGTAAGGGTGGGAAGAATAATAAACCCAAGGGAAATGGTAATAATGAGAGGAAAAATAATAATGCTGGTAAGGGAAATAAAGAAAGATGTAAGGTGAAATTTCCATGTAAGCTTTGTACAGACGATCACCTTAGTCATTTATGCCCCAAACTTGCGGAAGCTACGAGGCTCTTATCTCTACCGCCCGTTGTGTTGATGAATCCTTTTCCACATAACCAACACATAGCCTCAAGCTCCTCAAATGCCAGAAATGTGGAGAGTGGGAGTCAAAACCAACTGGCACAAGAAAGTGACTGTTTATGCATCAATATTGGCAAATCTCAGGTTAATGTAGCCACATGATCTAGCGATTACATTTCTCCACAAATCGTTCATTGTCTAGAGTCTCCTCCTCCACCGGAGACACCCCTACAGATCGAGAAACCAGAGCCACCGCCTCATATTCTGAAAGGAGTACTCAAGTGCTCTAGAAAAAATCCTAATGCTAGAGCTGCTCATAATTACTCTATTGTTGAGGATATGGGTCAAACCCCTTGTGCGATGTTAGCTCTGGAGGTACTCCAAACGTGTCCTTCACAAAGGAATGCCTTGCTATCCGCATTAGGATCTCTATATCCCAATAGCTCGAAAGTTATTAGGTTTGACGTCACGGATTTGTGATGCCTCCGCATTCATAAGCCCAACTTTACTATTATGGTTTCCTTTACATAAAATTACAGATCTATTACCCTCAGATGTTAGATGAAAAGATAAATTTGTAGATAGCAAACAATAAAATGAATGAATCTTTGGGACCATGGTTGTGTTGTAGCTAGCAAACTATAAAATGAAGGAATAATGTGACTTAGTCCCATCCACGGACAAAAAAGGCTTGAATGATTTTCAATGGTCAGAGAAGGAAACACTGACGTGGATAAGGTGTCGGTGAGAGGCAGAGTGCATCTTGGGGCCCACGGTTAAGATAAAGTGGAGAATGATAGGAGTGCCAATGGTTGTTTGATCTCTGGAAGATCGAAAAACCTTCTTGAATTTCTAGATTCTATATATTCTGTGCATGTGGAGTAATCATGTTATTTGTATCTTTTACCCATAGGTTAACGTTAATCATGCTAAGACATAGTGAACATAAATATAAAATTGAATTCACATTCTTTGTGATGCCATTATTAAGGGACAATTAGGTCTATTATTAATTTATCAACAATGATCCATAGCTACATTTTATCATCTCATGCTTGGTTATGCTACATATTCGTTGATATTAATTTATAAACAACGAGTCTTAGTTTAAATCAATATATTGTATCATCCCACTTTTGGATTTCATGCAGAATAGTTGAATTTGAAAAGATACATTCATGTTATTGGATAGAAAAAAATTATTTGACTTTACAACCATGTTTAATGTTTGTCAAATATTTTAATGTGCAAATTTTTCCTTAAATTTTGAATTCCAAAAAAGGCTTTTATTTTAAGGGATTTAATCCTTCTTAACACATGATAAATCCAAAGTTTAAATAAATTTTGGTTATAAATAAACATAAAACTGAACATCTATATTCGAAATCCTTTTACCAAAGAATGTCTATCTCCAAGATCATTTAACCAAAAGGAAATCATCACTTGGAGTTGGAGTCTTCTTTCCTACCTCAAAAAAAATTGTTTAGATAACTTTTCTAAAAAACATTTTAACTTAGAAGGAATATACCATGTTGATGTTGTATTTGTTTGAAAAAGCAAGCCCCATAGTGAAAGAAATGTTGGATGAAATAACCAAAATAACTTGTCACTAGATAGCTACTTTATTTTTGAATCGTTGTGAACTAGTATTAGAGAATCCATAAAACATCACTTTTCCTTTGTCACTTGACTCAAGTTTGTTGTATGGTTGAGTGCAAGCTAATGATGGTCTCTCATAACGCGTTAGTGGCAGTGAAAACCTGGAAAAACAACAATATGTTAACTTGGAGGGATTATTTAAGGTACTTTTAAAGTGAATTTGAATATTGTGTAAAAATATGAAACATAGGAAATTCAATTAGCTTTCAGAATGTACAAATTTTATCCATAAACATTGTGAATAACTAGGTCAAATTCGATTTTTTCTAGCAATGGTATCCAATTTTTCCTACAAAATATAAGGTATATGTTTTCGTTCGTGCAGGTGTTGAGTGTATTAACAATGGAATTTTGTTCCAAAAACTTGTATACTTGTAGAGAACTTGTGTTACTTGTGTCGTATATTTTTTGGAAATTTTCAATATTAATTTATGTATATTTTAAAATTATCAAAGTCAACATATGCTTGAAATTACAGTGTATTTTGCTTGGGAAGGCTAAAAGGGTCTTAACATGATCAATTTTTTTTTTTAGATCATAGGTATCAGTCTCCTCTAGTGCTGCATATAAATAATTTGAGAAATGGTTCAGTCGAGAAACAATTATGGAAGAAAAAAGAGACGTATGTATTCTAGTATTTTGGTATATGTGAAGACAAAAATAGATTAAGAATAGTAAACAATAATAATTTTTAAAAGATATATATATATTTGAAATATGCATAGTCGATTGGATCTATGTCTATAATTTCGTCAAAAAATGAATTGTTTAGCCTATACAAAAATAACATCAAAGACCAAATATTGGTCCCTAAGGTGGGGCCCTACCAACGGAAATTATGGTTTACATATGGAGTAAGTCAAGCTTGATCTTACCACAGTACAAGTCCAAGGTCGGTATTTGGAAGAATCGACTATGTCCCTAATGAACAATAGGTAAGCAGATTGATGTATCAAAACTTGAACACAATGGATCGAACCTCAATGCTCCTAGATCCAATAGTAGCAGACGATAACATTATATATTATATTTTTGGAGGCATTTGTTTACTAACCATCTACTGAGATATACTACTACATCAAAAGGAGAAACCATGGTCATCTCTATTCTGTTGTTTGGGTTCCATATATAGTCTCTAAAATTAGGTCTTCTAGTATGGTAGGGTGCTCGTGCATGAGTGGGTTCATTCGCTACTATGCAGGAGAATTACTTTTCCTTCCTCTTAAGTTATTTTCTTCCTATGCTATAGACATATAGGGGGGTATTTACAAAAATGGAGGTTTTTATGAATTTTCAGATCGAACCACTGTGTTTGTCATCCTGAACCTAAATCTGAGCCAACCAAGTCATCATACACCTTGTCAATGCCACCCAAAAAAATTGAATTCAAACAAGCACGCACGTGCTCTAGCAGTGTGTGTGTGCTCCTAAAAATCATTTTCTTCCTTATTTATCTTTTTCCTCCCTCTCCTACATTTTCTACCCACTCTCTATCTCACTCTAACTCTCCCTCTCTACCCCCACTATTTATCTCCCTCTCTCTCCCTCACACTCCTATACATGGTAAGACATAGACATGGAAATATTTAGACATCACAAGGCATGGAAAGACCTAGAGATAGACCTTACCTTAACATTCCTTAGACTCTCACACCCACTCCCT
>JASDQU010509324.1:66974-79913 GCA_032191745.1 Picea mariana | reverse complement strand
TTATGGAAACATCATGTTGTATATGAGTCTAGGCCTCATAGTGTTATTATTACTTTGAACAGGAAATTGTACAGGATACCCAAGGCAGTCCCACCTAGTGCTATCTCCTTGATCTCTGCTAAGCAATGCAGGAAGGTCATCTCTCAGATGGGGAAGTTTGTCTTCTTCGTGATTCGCTCTCAGAGTAAGAGAAATATCATAGCCACATCCAGGGTCTTTGTGGCAGACCTCTCCAACAGAAGAAAGTAGATAAGGTCATGGAAGAATACTCATATATCTTCTCCTAACCTAAAGGGGTACCTCTACACTGCCAGGTCAAGCACCCCATCGGTCTGACCCCCGAAGCACCGCTGCCAAATGGGCCAATCTATCGTCGCTCTTTGTTAGAGAATGAGGAGATCAAGCGACAGATCCAAGAACTGCTCCACAAGGGGCACATCCACCCCAGCTCATCATCTTGCAGGAGCCCAATTGTGCTGGTACAGAAGAAAGATGGAACCTGGCGACTCTGTATTGATTACTAGGCTCTGAATAAAATCACTGTCAGAAAACGGTACTCGATTCCCCGAATCAATGACCTCCTTGATCAACTCACGGGGGCCAAATACTTCAGTAAGATTGATCTGAAGTCTGGATACCACCAGGTCCCTATAGAACATACAGATGTATGGAAGACTGCCTTCAAGTCAAAGGAAGGAATTTTTGAATGGTTGGTCATGCCCTTTGGTTTGACAAATGCTCCAGCCACTTTCATGAGGATGATGGACGATATCCTGCGACCATTCACCAATACTTTTGTAGTGGTGTATCTAGATGACATTCTAATTTACAGCAAGACTTGGGCCGAACACTTGCAGCATATTCAGCAGGTTCTGCACACCCTACGGTAGCATAAGCTATACGCCAACCTGGAAAAATGATCCTTCAGCATGGATAGGGTCCATTACCTGGGCTACATCATTGATTATCATGGCGTACATGTATCCAACCAAGATCCAAGTCATCCGTGACTGGCCAGCCCCCAAAACACTCACTGAGCTTCAGAGCTTCTTAGGACTTGCTAATTTCTACCGCAGGTTCGTGTTGGGTTTCTCCCATATTGCATGGACCCTCAGCCAAATAAACAGGGGTGGTGGTAAGGCAAAATTTGCGTGGGGCCGGTCCCAACAATAAGCGTTTGATGATTTGAAGCAGCATTTGTGCTCAGCCCCAGTACTTTCACTACCAGACCTGCATCATCCCTTTGAGATCGAGACAGATGCTTCAGACTATGTTGTGGGCACCATTCTCACTCAACACGGCCACGCCGTGGCCTATCATAGTGAGACATTGTCAGATACTGTCCGTAAGTACCCTACTTACGACAAATAAATGTACTCCATTGTGAAAGCATGCCGCCAGTGGAGACATTACATTCTTGGGAAGGAGACAGTCATCCACATTTATCATAAGCCACTGCAGTTCATGCAGACATAGGGAAAATTGCAGAATGACTGCCATCAAAAGTGGTCCACATACTTGCAGCAATTCCACCTCAACATCAAGTATAAAATAGGAAGCACCAATCGTGTCATTGATTGCCTCAGCAGACCGCCAGTCGTGACATTCACCATAGTGCTAGACTCTTACGGCCATGAGACATCTAGATGGCCCCAACTCTATGAGACAGACACTAACTTCACCACCACCTACCAAATGTTGGGTGCAAATGCATTTGTCGTTAATTTCCATCTTCAGGATGGGTTGTTGTGTCGTATGGGCCATATCTGTGTTCCATCAAGTGAGTGAGCGAAGCTAATCTGGGAAGCCCACTACAGTCGGGTGGCAGGACACTTCGACGTCGAAAAGACAGTGGCGATGCTACAAAAACATTTCTATTGGATGAAACTTTGATAGGAGGTCGGAAAGTATATCAGGTCCTGCACTGCCTACGCTATTGCCAAACTGACCACTAAGAAACAGGGCATGTACACCCCTCTTCATACTCCTAACAGGCCATGGGAATCCATCTCAATGAACTACATGTCGGGCCTCCCATCCACCAAGCGGGGAAATGACTGTGTTTTTTTGGTTGTTGATCGCTTTTCTAAGATGGCGATTCTGGTTGCCTGCAAGAAAAGCATCACATCAGAGGCCATTGCCAAGCTCTTCTTTGAATGATTCTAGGTACATTTTGGAATCCCACAAACCATTTTCTTAGATCGGGATAGTCAATTTATCAGCACATTTTGGTCGAGCCTCTGGTCACTGCTGGACACCAAGCTCACCAAATCCACGACCTTCCACCCCTAGACAGATGGCCAAACCGAGGTTGTAAATCGAATGATTGTGCATATCCTTCACATGTATAATTTAAATAACCCTTGCACATGGGATGAGAGCCTTCCCTATGTCCAACATAGCTACAACCGAGCCTTTCATAGCTCAACCGACCACAGCCCCTTTCAAGTGGGGTTGGGATTCCAACCATTGGGTCCCATAGATGTTGCACTTCCCCTTGCGGTCACCTCGACTGACTCATCTCTTGCTCCAACTGAAGCTGACAAAGCCACCTAGTTCAATGAGAAGATCTAGCACATCCACCAATAGGTTCAGGATATCCTACAGAAGTCCAATGACAAGTACAAACAATGCCATGATCAACATCGGGTGTCGCATAAGTTTCAAGTGGGCGGCAAAGTTTGGTTGCACTTGCAGAAAGAACACCTTACATGACCCCATCAGAAGCTTCACCCACTCCGTTATGGACCATACACTATCAATAAGGCCATGGGGGATAATGCTTTTGAGCTCAACATTCCTCCTTTCCTTGGCCTGCACCCAGTGTTCAACGTCGATCTCCTTCGCCCTTATTTCCCACCATTATTGGACACCTCAAAAGTAGCAGAATAGCTGACACCAACAAAGCTCAACCCCGACTGCATACAACAGGCATCCAATGATCATATTGTGGACAAATAGATCAAGGGCACTCAACAACAAAGGATCCAACTTTATCGAGTCGTCAAAGCAGGGCAGCTCCTGCACCAAGGCAAGTGGCTCACCCGGGGCCAAATTCAATAGAATTTCCTCATCTAATGGGAGACCTCAATGCAATGGAGACCATTGCTTCCTAAGGAGGGAGGATTGATCTAGATGGATATCAGTGGCCACCCACCTTTTCCAACTTTCTCAAAACAGTTTTCTGACATTTTTGGCAATTTACTATTTTTAGCAGTTTTAACTTCTGGGGCCATTTTGAGGGCCTAAATGAAGGCTTTTCGGTAGCGATCTCCTCAATGATAGCCAAAGGCATGATTGATCCCCCAAAATGAATCTCCTTGATGATACCTTTCCAACGGGCTATCACAGGCCTAAAACGGAGATCGTATGCAAAAGTTACGACCCCGATAAGTTGATGTACTAACTTACCCAAACGGGGCCCACATGACTTTTGGCGCTTCATCTCCTAGGGTTAGGTTTTTGGATGTCTAGGGTTTTTTGCATTCTTGCTTATTGTAAAAATTCCTTCAGAGCCTCATTGTAACCTTCTTCTTGTGAATGTGCATTGTCGTCACATCTCTTCTCAGAGATAAGCTGCCACCATTCCAGCAAGCTTGTTTCCGCTGCATTTTACAATTTCAGCTTATTTCGTTATTGAATAGAAAACCAATTTTACTGTATCTCTGTTATTTTGTGTTAAGCACCTGTTAATAATCTGTATTCATTTCGTTCTTCTCATAAAATATGGATCAGGCACATGTTTTGTTACTTGATCGATTTGATATCTACTAATTTGACATTGCGGGTATTTTGTTTCCGATGCATATTGTCCATAATATATAATATGATAATTAGGACATGCATCAATAGTTTGATACTCCATTCCAATATCTTTCATAATGGTAGATAATTCTTGGTATGTGCGAGGTAAAGTATTTGATGATGGTTGGATAAATCCACCTAACAATCTACAACGCAAAATATAACTATTTAATGTAAAGAATATTAATATTAAATATTGCATCCTTAATTTACACATTAATTAATAACACTAAGAATAGAGAAACAAAAGTAGACCTTTTATGTATATGTGACGAATTATATTATATACCTTAGGATCCGGGTGAGACAAGTGTTTGAAAATCCATTCAATACCTTTAAGTTCACCACCAACAAAATAGCAGAGAGAAGATTTGTCCTCGAGCCTTCATAAAGGGGTTGGTGTAACTTCTTAGTCGGAGGTACATAATGAATATTATCAAAATTGTCATCCATTGGAGAAAAGGTGTCTTGGATCAATCTATTTATACCATCATTCTCAACTATACTATTATCAATGCCATCTTCTTCCATAAGACTAAATTGATCTCCAATATTCGCTCCATCTTCCTCGATCTGCACAACATGATTTCTACTACTACTTGACACATTCCCAAGATCGCACTTAGGACGCCCTTTCTTTATAATTACAAAAAATCAAATAGTATTAGTGTATGTAACAAATGTTAAAAGGATAGAAATTTATACGAATACAATCAATACAAAAACATATAATGAGTACTAACTTTCCAAGCGATGATATTCATACCCCCCTTCAATGTGTCCAAATTGTCTAAAATGTCTTTCAACATTTTTTATTAAAATTCTTCTTTTATTGAAGCCCCTGCAATGATTGCAAGGACAATAACATTTCCTATCACCCTTTTCTTCCAATGACACAAATTAACTTTGAAGTGTCCTATCATTTTCCTCTCGATTAATTTTATATGGCACTGTAATTAACTATTACAACAAAATCGGTTGTTTTTGGAATCAATGTTGGGATCTCGGAGCTAGGGTTTGACAGTCAAGGTGAGATAGGGTTTGATAGTCGTAGCCACAATAGAGAGTAGCATGAGCACCAAAGGAGGGGGTAAGGGGACCCCCTCATACAAACAGGTAGTGGTGGACTGAGGGAAAGGGCCAAGAGGCATAGTTTTCAAGGCACCAACGACAGGAACCTCAGGATCAGAACCAGGGAAATGACAAGAAAGAAACCAGAACAAAAATGAGAGCACGAGAGAAGAAGCTAAGGAAACTCAGAGTGATGCGCAAGAGACCGCGAAGTCCAACGGGACAGAAGGGCACAACCCGTGCAAGCCAAAAATAGCAATGATACCCAAGGTGATACTAGAGGACCCACAAACACAACTCTACAGGGACCGGGTGAAGACACATGTGCTCATATGCAAGTTCATGGGGTTATGGCCCATAGAGAGAACTCTGTGCAACTTGATCAAATATCATTGGAATCCAAATGGAGAAGTAGAGCTCCACCTGGGCTCGAAAGGTTTCTTCACAATAGTCTTCATGAATCTGGAAGACAGGGATAGAGTCTTCGAGGGAGGTCCATACTTCTATGCCTCATATGGACTGTACATGCAACCCTGGAAAGAAAACTTCTCCCCAGAAAAAAGAGACGTTCAAAAAGGTACCGGTCTAGATGAGATTCTATTCCTTACCCTTAGACTACTGGTTTCCCTCCACTTTTGAAGCAATAGGAAAAAAACTAGGGAAATATGTGAAGAACTCATAAGCCACCCTAAAAGGAAGATACACATCGTACACAAGAATCTGCATAGAGATGGACGTTTCTGGAGTACTCCCAGAATCCATAAGTCTGGAATTCAGGGATGAGGAATGGATCCAAAACATAGATTACGAGTAGATCCCCTTTAGATGCAGAATATGCCATGAACACAACCACCTTATCAGATAATTCCCTCTTAATAAAAATCAGGAAGTGACAAACCCCAAAACACAAGAGCATGAGGAAGGGTTTATAACACCGAACCCCAGAAACAGAGAAGATAAAAAGAAGAATAAAACCTCAGCAGGAAATAACCAGGAGACCCAGAATAAAATGGACAGAAGGGACCAAACAAATAAAGGGTAAGAAGATGAAAGTGACTCGACAAAAGCTCAAGAGGTCAGAGAACAAGCAATAAAAGAGCCTATCGACCAACCAAGTAACAAGACGACACAGGGGAGTTGCGCAATCCCAGTGGATGGAGAAATAAAAGACGACAACACCACCATGCAAGATGCAGAGGGAGATGCGGAGATGACCCCGAGTGAAGTAGGCACAGAAGACCCTGATCTTAGGGACCTGATGGAAAGGGAAGGGATAGACCTTCCGAACATATTGGAGCAATGGAAAAGGTAGGGAGTCAAAAATGTACCAATAGAGCAACTTGACCACATCTAGTACCTGTTTCTCCTATGGGAGGAAGCCAAAGCCAGAGGAAAAAAATGCACACACGGGGAGATAGGACACCTAGGAGTCAAAGCCAGCGAGGGATAACCACAACTATCACCCAAGAAGATGAGGAGGAAAAAGGTAGGAAATCAAACAGTGTATCCCTATAAGAGATGGGAGCACTACTGATAAATTCGGATAAGATCAAGAAACTCTTTCCCAACTCCCCCCCCNACATGTTTAAATGAAGGTCATAATTTGGAATATAAGAGGCCTAAATAGCCCAAGAAAGCAAAGAATCCTTAGGACTAAACTAAAGCAAGAACAACCGGATCTCTGTTTCAATCAAGAGACGAAATGCACTACAGACAGAATGGAGGCAATCAATAAACAACAATGGTGCAAGTACAAGATGGTAGCCATTGAAGACCACCAAATGGCAGGCGACATTCTCACTTTGTGGAACCCACAAATTCTAAATCTAATAGCAGCCGAAGCAACTAGGCACACCCTAACGATGCGCATGCAAATCATTGGAAACACAGAGGAGATTCTTTGCACTAATGTATATGGGCCCCAAGGGTTAGAGGAAAAGAGAGGAATGATCCAATACCTAGAATATATAAAATCTCGATCTACTAACCTCCACTGGATCCTGGTAGGGGACTTCAACATCATCACCTCCCTTACGGAGAATAAAGGAGGTACAAGAAGATTGGATCACGATGCAGATGATTTCTCAAAGTTCATAGACATAGCAGAGATGGTAGATCTCAAAACTAAGAATGGCTAGTTCACCTAGAACAATAAACGGATGAACCAGTTTAAGGTAGCAACAAGACTCTACAGATTCCTTATATCAAAGTCAATCATTATGCAGGGGCTAACCTTAGATTGCAACATCCTTCCCTGGGGGCGATCTGATCATTGGCAAGTGAAAATGGAAGCAAGTTTCCAAACAACACCAAAGAACAAACCCTTCATATTTGAGAAATTTTGGATTGAACACCCGACTTTCAAGGAAAGAATCAAACAGTGGTGGCGGGAGGAGCAACAGGAGAAAGGGACCAGGATGTTCCAACTTTATAAGAAACTTAAGTACCTTTGGGAATATAAACCAAGAGAAAAACAACTTAGAAGAAAAAATGAAAAAACTCCAAGAAACCTGCATGCTGGAAGGATATATGGAGGACCAGAAAAAGGAAGAGATCCAGATGACCCAAGATTGGGAGGCATGATGCCAGCAGGAAGAAACACTCTGGCGTCAAAAGTCTCGTATCTGATGGCTAAAGGAAGGAGAACGGAACACCAAGTTTTTCCATAGAACAAGCATGGCCAGAAGAGCCCACAACGAAATCCTAAAGATCAAGGACCAGGATGGAATCGAGCGCGAATCACATCAGGAGATTGAAACCGCTCTGGTTAAACACTTCCACAGAATAGCCCAAGAACCCAACCAAGACAGAATGAACACCATTCAAAGGATAACTTAGCATATTCCATGCCTGGTCACAGAGGAACAAAACTTCTTCCTAAACAAACCTATTACCATAGAAGAAGTGGACCAGGTGCTCCAGGAAATGCCCAATGGGAAAGCCCCAGGTCCAGATGGCTTCACAGTGGAATTATTCAAAGCCTAATGGGAAATTGTCAAACATGATGTTTATAAGGTAGTATAAGACTCTAGAAGGTCATCCTCCATCCTTAAATCACTAAACGCCACAATGATCACACTTATCCCCAAAGAAAATGAAGCCAAAAAACCTGACCGATACAGACCTATAGAGATATGCAATGTGGTTTACAAGATAATATCCAAAGTCATAGAAAATAGACTAAAACCCCTCCTACCTACACTGGTCTTACAATAACAGGCAAGCTTTGTGGAAGGAAGACAAATAATGGACAACATCATCTAGGCCCATGAGATCATTCACACCTTGAAGCTTCAGAAGAGAGGGGGAATGATAATACAACTAGACCTAGCAAAACATTATGAAAAAATTAGCTGGCACTATATGGTCAAGACCTTGGAAGCCTTTGGTTTCACCCATCACTGGATCAGTTGGATTGTCAGTATCATATCCACAACAAGCTACTTGCTACTAATCAATGGAGCCCCTGCCAAACCTTTCTGGCCCACGAGAGATATCACACAAGGAGACCCGTTGTCCCCCTTCCTGTTCATTATGATGATGGAAGGCCTCAGTCGGAGCATAAAGAGCGCAACTGCAACAGGGGAAATAATAGGTCTCAAACCCTTTGAAAATTTCCCTACTTCAACACACCAACAATTTATGGATGATACCTTACTCCACGACATACCCACGTTCAAGGAAGCGAAAGCCTACAAACTAATCCTAGAATATTTTGGGGAAGCCTCGGGCACTGAGATCAACCATTCTAAGTCGATGATCTTCTTCTTCAATACCAACCCAGCTATCCAAAGGAATTTGACCAACATTCTGGGATTTGAACAGAAGACACTCCCAACCAAGTACTTGGGGGTTCCACTGACAGACAAAGTGTACAAAATGCCAACTTGGGAAGGAGTAATAAACAAGTTACAGGAGTAGGTTAAAAATTAGACGTATAGATCCCTCAATCTAGCCGGAAGACTGATCATAACCAAGTCTGTTTTACAAGAAATCCCAACCTTTATGATGTCAGTCTTCCCAACTCCACAGGGGATTCTACAAAAAATAAGAGCCATCCAAAGGGACTTCCTGTGGCGAGGCGCAAAAACAAAGAAAAAATGGGCCCTGGTGGCTTGGGAGAAAGTCTGCAAGCCAAAAAGAAAAGGAGGCCTGGGGCTACAGGACCCACAAGTGATCAATAACGCCTATGGGGCAAAACTATGGTGGCGTTGGGTCAAAGAAACTACTACACCTTGGGTAAACCTATGGAAGGAAAAGTATGCCCCATACATTCATAACCAGGACAAAAACCACTTCAGAGGAACCAGGGAAGGTTCAACCATTTGGAACCTAGCCTGGCGCAACAAAGCCTGGATTCAAACACACAGTTTTTGGGAAATATGGAATGGCAGAACAACCAGATTCTGGGAGGATGCTTGGCAACATGAATCGAAAATGGAGAACTCGGATAGAGAGGTACTCCAACATGAGTTAATAGCGCAATGTAAAATTAACTTCTACCAATACTAGAAACAAGAAATAGACCGCAACAAATGGAGAATTCGGGACAAGATCACTCTGCAGAACAATGATCCACCTGCAACAATAGTAAAAGAGGTGGAGGAGGAACTGGGAAGATGGAAAATAACAGTCACAGAAGGAGAGGACCAACTGAGGTGGGGACAAAAATACAGTGGGGAATTCAACCTGAAGGAAGTCCGACACTATATAGCATACTTGGACCAAGAAGACCCAGCGCAATATTGGGATAAGCTATGGAACAACCTCCAATGGCCAAAGATAAATATTTTCCAATGGTTAATACTTCACAATCACATTCTAACTTGGGAAAACCTAAGGAAAAGGGGATTCATAGGTCCATCAAGATGTCATCTCTGTCAAGCCCAAGAAGAAACAAGGAACCATCTCCTTGATGAATGCACCTACACTGCAGAACTCTGGGACTAGGCGGCAAGTATCTTCCGCCAGTCCAACAGGATCCAAGGTAACATTGCCGCAACCATAAATCTCTGGAAAGAGAACTACAACGAACAAGAAGAGGTGAACCTATCTTGGATACTCACCCCAGGAATGATCATATGGTCGATATGGAAGGAAAGGAACTGGTGCATTTTCAGAAACCAAAGCTGGCCCGAAGGGAAGATCAAGGAAACAATAATCTCCATGACACAAGATACGGTGCAGAGCCACAACTGCCAGGTAGGTAGAGTGCAACCCGCTGACCAGGATTCCCGAGTCCTAGAGGCCTTCCACCTGAATGGCGACCGCAACCCCAATTAGTTCAGATGGTCACCGCAACTCCAAGTAAGTAAGCGCAACTAGAATCCACCACCTTTAGGCCGCCTCAAGTTTAATTTCGATGGGGCGGAGAAAGGAAACCCAGGGAAAACAGGTTTGGGAGGAGTAATCAGGGACAGTAAAGGAAACATCATCCGATTTTACACTGGGATTTTGGGAAACTCAACCAAAAAACCCGCAAAATTTGGAGCCCTGGAGATTCTAAGTCGAGAGGGGATGACAAACACCATAGTGGAAGGAGATTTTGTGTTGGTGATCAACACAGTAAGAAAACTCCAAAACGGTACCAGAATGGGAAAAATCTAGAGACACTGGCGATTGGCACACCTAGTGCAAAAAATCTAGGAGCACTTGCGGACAGGGATCACAGTGGAGTTGCACTGGGTTCAAAGGTCAGCAAATGGACTGGTGGACAGAATAGCGAATGAGGGGGTGGATAATGAAGGTTCAGAACTGGACACAATCTGGAGCAACATCCTGCAAGGTAAATTCTAAATAGATTGCACCCAACTTGCGGCAAAATACTATGACAATAGTAGTAGTACGTAAGATCACTTCAAGAATGGAGGCACCGAAGGAATTGAAGGGCATGTAGGTTCCAGGCAGAATCTGATAGCCCACCAATCAAACAAGGTTAGAAATGCAGGTACAAATCACACATCAGGTGAAGGCACGACACCACGATCCTGTCAATAGAAAGAAGTACAAGGGTTACCCATGGGAAAGCATAATAGATAACTAGCAGGGGGTGAAGGACGAAGGATGAAAAGGTTCACCAGGGTCAAGTCTGGGTACACCTCACCTAAGTACCACTAAGGGGCGGCAAAATGACTATCATACAATGTACAAGGAAAATCATTGGCACAAGGATTATGGCAAGGCCATCAAGTGCACACGCTCTGAAATAGAGGATAAAAACCAGAAGGGCCACCTTGATGAGAAGGCCATGATTGTAATGATGGGACCGCGGTTGGGTTGGCTCCATAAAAGAAGGTATAACAGAAAGAGAAACAGACCAAAGCAAAGTAATTACATGGGCCACCTTACATACCAGAAAGGGGTGAAGCAGAACAGGAGATGAACCCAACGTAAAAACTACCATATGCAAGTGAAGATGGTATGCATGAAGAAAACTAGTAGCAAGAGAGGCCCCCAGGGGACAGAACCTCTGCCAAGTGCCCGGAGGATGACAAGAATCGAACAAGCGGCCAGGGAAGCAAAGAGTACCTTCCTCACGCAGGTCGATACAAAGGGAAAGATGATCCTCAAAAGATGGGAGAGATAAATCAACAACGCTCGCAGAGGAAAATCCTGGACAAAACTAACTCAGGAAGCGGGGGGGATAAGGGACCCAAGAGCCACACATCCCAGAACAACCCTCTACCACAGGACGGTGGAGGAAGCTTGGAGAAAAAAAATGCTGATAGGTAAGATGTGTACGGATCGGAAGGAGACCAACAAGATAGAAACTAAGGACCATAAGAAGGTACTCACAGGTATTCTGAACCACCTCAGCAACCTGGAGGTGAGTGAAAAAATATTTGCAGAGGACCAGCGAGAGCGACTGACAAGGCAATTCCATCTTTATCTACACTATGTCCACCATATAGACATTACTCTAGCCGATAGAAATGGAACCCCGACGTGCATCAGAAAGATACGCCTGGTGGAGCAGAGGGAGGAGAACGAGGCAAGGAAGGATGGAGATGAAGAGCACCCCATCAACTTGGACTAGCGCAGAACCAGCCATGGTCAAGTTTCTCAGTGTAGGAGCAAACCCCACTATGATTATGCTTTCTCTGTTTTCGTTATGTTGTCATTTTTCAAACTGGATTGCAGAGGTTTGGGTTGGTTTCCCATGGTGGCGGCCGAAGCCTCCCCTGCTATATTGTACATTGCTCCCCTGGGACCCCAGATCTGGTTTCCGTTTTGGCTGATCTTGGGAGTCCCTGTATCTTTTTTGTATTATAATTTTCTTCAGTAATATAGATTCTCACACTCATTTACAAAAAAAAAAAAAAACTATTACAACAAAATCCAATGAAGCAATATAAGTACAATATATGAATATATTCAACCAATTTCACACATGTAAATGCATTTTTTTAGGCCAAAAAACGTAATACACATAATAGAATGGAAGAGGAGCTATGACCCCATGTGAGAGTAATTAGAGGAAAGGGAAACAATTTTATGGTTTTCATTTCATCAAATAGTTGTGGAACATCCTTCCAACATTTGTAAACATTTTTGTTAAATGGTTTGCATGCATCCTTCAACATTTCACACGATGTCAAAATCCAATATTATTGAAATTAGGGAAAGGGAAAAAACTTGAGATATCACCCTAGTATACAGTCATCATGCCCCATTTTCATGCTTTTTTATGCATTTTTTTGCATTTACAAGATAGGTTTTAGCCTCTATGAACATTAGAGGGATTTTGGTTTGAAAATGAACAACTAAATGTATTACAATATGTAAAGTGATAAAATACAAAGTCCATAATTTGAATCACTCAATTTGGAAGTCATATGAGTCATGGGCATGCATTTTACAGTAAGACGGTTTTACCCTCCATTTTACATAGCGTCTTCAATATTGGTTCAAGATAGAAGTCTTATTTCATTTGAAACTACACTCAAGGTGATATAGATAGATTTATAATGTTATTATATTCACCCTAAATCTCTTATAACTAAATTTGGAGCTATATAGAAGCATGTGTGTGCATTTACATTAGGTCACTTTCTACTATTTTGG
>JASDQU010509324.1:22651-32705 GCA_032191745.1 Picea mariana | reverse complement strand
GTAAAAAATTAAGCCAAATGAAAGGATGGGTGAAGTGGAGTGAGTGGGGTCACCTCTAGGGGTGATATAGGGGCTAAATGGAGTGAAATCTCAAGAGAGGGTGCCACACTCAAGTCACAAATTAATAAAAAAAAGAAAAACGTCAATCCCCCTAGGGGGGCGTGATTTTTGAGTGTGGAGGTGGTGTAAGGGGTTAAACAAGGTTGAAAAAGATTGGGAGGCTAAGGTTATGCTTAGGGAGCCTCTCTCTAACCATCATTTCAACATTTCACATCATCTAACTCATTATTACAATTTTTACATTTTGCCATGTTTGGACTTTAGCAATTAAAATTGCTGTTTTAGACTGACTGACACTTCGGGTGGACAAACACATGGCTAAAGTTGTCTGACTAAGCTGAAACTTGGTCCGTGGATGTAGGGGGTGCTATTCCATTTCGTTTGAGCACAAATACCCCTATCAAAAGTCCAAGGATCCAGTTTTTACAATTATTGCTCAAAAACAATTAATTAATTAAATAATTAAACCTCCAAACTTAGGGAAAAATAATTAAAAATTAATTAATTAAAAAAAAACTAACCTAGACTCGATGGAATTCCACGAAACTTTCGAAGATGTCTTGCATGGTCATTTACAATGATTTCCCTATATAGTTTCCAAAACATAAGTCCACTAGAACGTCGTTCACCACTTTGGAGGACTTATTGCAAGTGTGAGGGAAAAACTCAAGGGGAATCAATAAGGCTGAAAATCCCAACTGACAACCTGAGGATAAAAAACCCTCGGTGAAAGGAACTCTCCCAGTGAACCGATCCCAAGGTAACTGACCTAGACATGACTCATGCATACCTATCACATTATTAACCCACGCAGGGGTGCGGAAATTCCAATTACAAAAATAAGTGCTAGGGACAAACACTACCCTTTAGGACCAACAGTCTTCGACAAGATGGCATCTGATGATGCATCTCTTCATGGCACATGAGTTGACCACCGGTGCTAAATGGGTGGTCAATAGGACCGATTGACTACTTGGACATGGTGTATGGCTCATATTAGATTGGCTTAAGCTTGTGATGTTGCTTTTCCTTGAAAATTGAGAGAACGAGGAGTTGATGTTGACTATGAAGTACCAAAATTGGCTTGTGTATGTTGGAGAGCCTCTTGAACTTTGCTGTGAAGCTGGGCTAAATGTCATAGAAAGGAGGAAGTTTTTTCTTGCTTCTTTTTTTGTAACATGTTTGGTAATGGAAGAACAATTGAAAGCTCATAAGGTGATTTGCCAAGGGCTAGAAGCAATAACAAACTTCGAATGGAGAATGCCTTGTGCAATTCTATGTTGATTGGTTAGAGCTATGCTAAATAATATGTAGATATGTGTCCCACTTTTTAATTTTCCAGTGGTGGATGTTTAGAGAGCATTATGTGTCCCACTTTTTAATTTTCCAGTGGTGGATGTTTAGAGAGCATGGACTAAGGTGCAATTAACCGTTAGTCCGTGGATGGAAACAGACTAAGGTGCAATTAACCATTAGTCCGTGGATGGAAATGAGAAGAGAAACATACCTGATAGCAACAAAGCCTCCACAATGTTCACCAAAAATAATTGAGGAACTGTAAGTCATACTAGAAATAATACTAAAAGGAAAATCAAAATGGCTCTGTACATGTAAAACAAGTCTGCAGTTTGTGTAGCATGTATGTACTTAGTAAATGGAATGAAGATTTCCATCTTAGAGAAGTGACAAGCCACTACAAAGATGGATGTGTTCCTTGAAGATTTCCATCTTAGAGAAGTGACAAGCCACTACAAAGATGGACGTGTTCCTTGGCATACCCAACAATCATCCAAAGTTCCTTGGCTAACATTTGTAAGCCCTCACTTATATATTAAAATAGCATGCCACTATCAAGAAGAAACATACAAGATGCATTCACCAAAACAATGAATTTCTATTAATGCAAACCATATACACATGGTAAAGAATAGCAAATGCCTTACACTGTAATTTGACTGTACAAAGCATATATACATAGAAAAGCACAATGATTCAAGTTTTGAATTCAGTAATATTTATTAAATGTTTGAAATTCACATGCAATTTCATATTCAAGCTTCTTTGTAATTGCCTCATCGTTTTTTAAATGTTTGAAATTCACATGCAACTTATATTCAAGTTTCTTTGTAATTTCCTCATCATTTTTTAGAGCAGGATACTATCAATTAGAACTACAATCACTTTTGGAACCTTAATAAAATTTGACCTACTTTCAGAAGGAAACTTTGAGGATAAAATTATTCACACATATGTGACAAGGAAGAACCACATACACCAATTGAAAAGTCTATTATTGTAGTCCATGAAATAGAAATTAAATTTCTTGCTTGTTAGTGCATTCAAATATTATACGGTGTAAAATAAAATTTGCTACCTCTAGGCTCAAAGTATCTAAGGTACGTGTAGTAAGCATTTAGTGTCTTTCCTTTTTGGGTGTATGTTTTTTTTTTTCAAAATTGGGTTTCACAGAAAAGATAATAGGCAATATAAGCAGATACAAAGATTCTATAGTTAGTATGAATTGTACTAATTTTATGTTATTTTTCTCATGCAGGTTTTGCTTCTAGTTTCTAGATTGATTTGAACTTTCGATTGTGGAATATTTAGTGAGATGTCAAACATCGACCATTGGAAGAAAACATCAAGTCAGAGGATGTATTATCATACTTTCTAAAGCCTCAATCCAACTCCACATTCTCTTCATTCTTCAAGATCCTTTGAGCAACCTATTAGTGAGAGAGATATCAATTCTTGTGAGAATGCATCTAATATCCATATAGAGGATGACAAAATAGGTTCATCTAGTGATAAAAGTGAGATAATTAATTTTCACCATTAACAGACAATACAATTTTTGAATGTTTTTCCTTGGAAGATGACACAATCCATTCATGGAAAGGGGAAAAAGGTCAATGGGACTTAGGGAGACTATTCCAACTAGAATGTGTCTCAAATTTTTTAGTTATTGAACCAAAACCTCCAACAAATGAGAAAGAGACTTCACACGAATTTAGATGCATTCCCTGTAGTTGGAAACTTGGCAAGGCAATGAAATTGTAGACGATGTTAGATACAATAGAAAAGTATACAAGAAAAGTGTATGATAAGAAAATTGTAAATGGCAAGGAGAAATCTATTATTAGATGGAAATCTTTTGAAGAATGTCAACATGTCAAATATGGAGATGAATATAAGAAATACTTAAGAAGGGAGGGAAAACTTGAGGCCAATGGAGGAACCATCACATATTTATTTGGAAAGAAATTTTCTATCCAATACAACATAATTAAGAACTGTATTTCACATCTTATCTAGGGGTCATCCTATGACAGATTATCCATACTACATGAAATACCTATTGTTACCCTCCCAGGCCAGGGGAAACTAAGGAGATGATGTCTCGAGGCCGTAGGTAGAAGACATGGAGTGTAGAGAACCAGATGAACAATTGAGCCCACATTGAGTAGTAAGAGCCCCGCCTCTCCACCACACATCACCATTGGTCATCAAGAACATAACAACGTCTGCTACACCAGCATGGAACAGAAAGGACAATAGGACTTGCTTCATGAGGTAACAAGTTCGATATCGTGGTAAGTGTCTCCTTAATAATTGAAGTATTTGAGCATGATGCAAAGTGTCATTTTTTTATTATAAGACGTTTGCTTGGAAATTACATTTTTCCTTATTTCACTTTGGTGGTTGACATGGTTTTCTAGTAAATGGGTCACCCTCGGGGAAAGGGTTTCTACTGGGGGTCTCCTTGAAGGGTCATTGTACCATTCCCACTCATACTTACCACTTTCCACACCTATTCCCTTTCATTTCCTCATATTTTGGGTTTTTGGGCTCATTGACCCCAAGAAGGGCTTGTACCTGATTTCATGGGAAGAAGGGGTTGAAGGCCCATAGGTGTTGTAGATGGAAAAAGTTGAAAGCCATAATTTATCCTTCTAGATGCCCACCCTAAGGTTCCGAGAGCAATGAAACGCTTCTCCATAAAAATGAAGGACCTTTTAAAGAAAACACATAATTAATAAATGTCCCACTTGTTGGGGGAATGCATTTGCAATGTCTTTTAATTTCTACTGCATATGACACTCAATGTGTCCCTAACTTCAAGTGGCATTGTTGTGCTCTTTAGTTTCCATTGCACATATCACTCGATGCTTGGACCATAGTAAATTAAATGATAAATAAAAGGGCTTGGAAAAATGTTGCATTGCAAATGAAGGATACAACACATCCTCCACAAAGACACGCATAGATGAGACAATATGAGCCCTTGATATGTCAAGAACCCCATGCCCAAAAGTCATACCCCCATCCACCTCATATTCACTACATGAATTTGAGAGGGTATTCTTGGGAAAAACTCCTTGACTTGGGGAATAGCCTACCCAATAGGGCACCATGACAACCCTCCCATACTTAAATTTGAAAAAACTCATAAGGTCTTTGAGCATTTGTTTAGTTTGAAAAGGGGGGATTTAATGCATATGTTTGGGTGGTTCTTTTATTAAATATGGATTACTTGGCATGATACATGTGACGTGTGGACCCTTGGAGGGCGTACTTGTTTGTCTTTGCAGGACCTTTCTCGGTGAAAAATATTCGTGGAGGAACTACGCCACTTGGACCTCCATAGGGGTTGGAATCCCATTGGTTGGATATAGTGCCCCACTCATTGAAGGCCTTGAAAAATGAGCGTCACATTTGAAAAGATGACTTTATCATTTGGACGAGGCTTTAGATGATGAAGAAAGGGTGACATCACCCTCCTATCCCCAAACATCCCTCTTGAGAGGCATGACATCATATTTTTTGTGGAAATTTGGGCATGTGTTGCACATGTGGTGGTGTTGTGGGCTTTAAGCCCCACTCTATTGCTTGATTTGGGGATGATGTGGCACTCTTCTAGCTTGACATCCTAGCCTTTGGAGGCTTTTCCATCACACATGCCACCTTGGAGAGAGATCTTATGGGCTATCGTCCCATATTTTAGATATTTTTGGTCATTTTGTAGACTATGTGGGAAAAAAAGAAAAACATCTTGCTAATTAAGCTTTGTAAATTAGGTTTTAGGCCTAAATTTATGGATTTAATTGTAAAGTGGAAAAATAAGACTTGGATTTTCCTCATATAAATATGAGGCAAGTCATTTGTCACAAATAATAACTCATTACTTGAGATTTACATACTCTTGGAATTAAATTTTGGCCCTCTTGGGCAATTCACTATCTCTTGTTTTATTGTCATTATGGATGCTACACTTGTCTATTGCTGGAATAAAGGATAGTGACTTCTTTTGGTGGTGTTTCTTTGGCATTTGGTGGATGATATCTTGGTAGTAAGGGTATGTTGCATGCTATCTCTTGGATTGATGAGTTGCAATTTATTGTCATTTTACTTTTTTAAATTCAAGAATTATATCTAAAACCCTAGAAGGAGTGGCTTACACCCTCCACCAAGGTTTAATTTTCTTTGTTATTGAAAGGCTACAAGGCTTGCCTCAAGGAGTAATAAGGTTTACACCTTTGTTGCAAGGCTTGTCTAGAGTTTGTTTTCTATAGCAAGTAAGAGGGTTTAGACCCCTAGACAAATCATTAAAACCCTAGTTCATCTTGGATTTTAAGGGAGATGATTTGGGAGGATTGTTGTTGGGTTTTATAAGGGTTTGGCTCTCAACAAAGATCTCTTATTCCTCTTCGTTTAACTTTTCTTCCAAGGAAGAAGCTCCATTAATCAATAGATATGTAAGACCCCCATTCTAAACCCCTGATCATATGTAATTAATCATGTTAATGATTACCAAATCATGGCATATAAATATTGTAATTGTATTTTGTTTGATTGAAATTCCAACTAGCTAACTGTAGGATGAATCCTTAAAATTAATGGCCATGATACCACTAGAGGAAATAATGAGGGAACCTATTGAGGGGGTTCATTATGCTAAAATGACCCAAACCTCTTTGTTGAGATATTATTTTGGGAAATATTCAGATTATTTCCTTAGCCCTGATTTCAATACAAATTAGTTAATGAGGGAGGATTGGTGGTTGAACACCCAACCACCCTCAATGAATGGAAGTATGGAGGGCTGAGTGAAGTGACAACAAATATGTTAGTAGAGGACAACAAGAAAGATTACCATGAGTCCCCATGATTCACCCTCGTGTTTCCTTCTAACAGAAGAAATGGGGACAGGTCAAGAACCTTCATGTGTGGAGCGTACAAGAAAAGAATGCACGAGTGCAGACAACAAGGGGGGGAAGAGATAGCCGAGATTAGATTTTTTGGGTATGGGAAGGAGAATGCAAGAGTGGTGTGAAGGAGAGTGACCTTCACCTACCAAAAGTTACCTTGAGAACTCAAGAAGCATTCTCTTGGTGGTATGATGGCCTGGCACGAGGGTGGCATGCTGCTGAAGTGACTGAGCACGCAGAGCTTATGGTTGGGTGGAAAGGAAAACAACCATAGTCACTTGGCTGGTTGCAACCTGTGAACAGATAAGTGTTTGAGGGATTGATGCCTATAATTGCATACTTAGAGGTGTAAGCTTCTTTGATGAGTAGACTAGTTGTTTCTTTGCATGTATGTGTACTTGAGTAATGGTGGAACTGTCTGAATGACTGCATCCTATGAATGCATTTAGGGATATAGTTGTATGTTCATGCCTCCTAAGTGTGCAATGGGGTAATAATGACTGCAGTGTGATACTTGTAAGAAAGGTAACTAGACATATAGTATAAGAGATAAATGAGGAGTCTAAGACATGGAGTGCTGAGAGCCAGGTGACCAATTGAGCCCACATTGAGCAGTCAGAGCCTCGCCTCTCCACCACACATCACCATTGATCATCAACAACATAGTGGTCTACTGCACCAGCATGGCCCAGAAAGGACAATAGAACTTGCTTCATGAGGTAACAAGTTCGGTCTCATGGTAAGTGTCTCTTTAATAATTGAAGTATTTGAGCACGTTGCAAAGGTTCCTTTCTTGATTATAGAACGTTTTCTTGGAAATTACATTTTGCCTTATTTCACCTTGGTGGTTGACATGGTTTTCTAGTAAGTGGGTCACCCTCAGGGAAAGGGTTGATATTGGGGGGTCTCCTTGAAGGGTCATCGTACCATTCCCACTCATTCTTACCACTTTCCACACCTCTTCCCTTTCATTTCCTTATATTTTGGGTTTTTGGGCTCATTGACCCCAAGAACGGCTTGTACCTGATTTCATGGGAAGAAGGGGATGAAGGCCTAGTGGTGTTGTAGATGGAAAAAGTTGAAAGCCATAATTTATCCTTCTATATGCTCGCCCTAAGGTCTTGAGATCAATGAAACGCTTCTCCATAAAAATGGACCTTTTAAAGAAAACACATAATTAATAAATGTCTCGCTTGTTGGGGGAATGCATTTTCCATGTCTTTTAATTTCTAGTGCATATGACACTCAATGTGTCCCTAACTTCAAGTGGCATTGAGGTGCTCTTTACTTTCCATTGCACATATAACTCAATGTTTGGACCATAATAAATTAAATGGAAAATAAAAGTGTTTGGAAAAATGTTGCATTGCAAATGAAGGATGCAAGATACCCTCCACAAAGGCACACATAGACGAGACAATATGAGCCCTTGATATGTCAAGAACCCCATGCCCAAAAGTCATACCCCAATCCACCTCATATTTACTACATGACTTTGAGAGGGTCTTCTTGGGAAACACTCCTCGACTCAGGGATTGGCCTACCCAATAGAGCACCATGACAACCCTACCATACTTAAATTTGGAAAATTTTATAATGTCTTTGAGCACTTGTTTAGATTGAAAATGGGGGATTTAATGCACATGTTTGGGTGGCTCTTTTATTAAATGTGGATTACTTGGAATGATACATGTGACTTGTGGACCCTTGGAGGACGTAATTGTTTTTCTTTGTAGGACCTTTCTCGGTAAAAACTATTCGTGGAGGAACTAGCCCACTTGGACCTCCATAGGGGCTGGAAGCCCATTTGTTGGATGTAGCGCCCCACTCATTGGAGGGATTATAAGATAACTGTCTCACTTGAAAAGGTGAATTTAGCACTTGGATGATGAAGAAAGGGTGACGTCACCCTCCTATACTCTAACATCCCTCTTGAGAAGCATGCCATTGTATTTTTGGTGTAACGTTTGGCATGATTTGCACATGTGGTGGTGTTGTGGGATTTAAGCCCCACTCTATTGCTTGATTTGGGGATGATGTGGCACTCTTCTAGCTTGATGTCCTAGCCTTTGGAGGCTTTTCCATCACACATGCCACCTAGGAGAGAGATCTTATGGGTTATCATCCCATGTTTTGGTTATTATTGGTCATTTTGTAGCCTATGTGGGAAAAAAAGAAAAAAGTCTTGCTAATTAAGCTTTGTAAATTAGGTTTTAGGCCTAAATTTATGGATTTAATTGTAAAGTGGACAAACAAGACTTGGGTTTTCCTCATATAAATATGAGACAAGTCAGTTGTCACAAATCATAACTCATCACTTGAGAATTACATACTCCTAGTCTTAAATTTCAACCCTCCTGGGAAATTCGCTATCTCTTGTTTTCTTGTCATTATGGATGCTACACTTGTCTATTGGTGGAATAAAGGATAAATACTTCTTTGGTGGTGTTTCTTTGGCATTTGGTAGATGATATATTGGTAGTAAGGGTATGTTTCATGATATCTCATGGATTAATGAGTAATTTTCTACAATTTATTGTTATTTTACTTTTTCAAATTCAAGAAATATATCTAAAACCCCAGGAGAAGTAAAAGGGCTTATACCCTCCACCAAGGTTTAATTTTGTCTGTCATTGAAAGGATAAAAGGATTTCCTCAAGGAGTAATAAGGTTTACACCCTTGTTGCAAGGCTTGGATAGGGTTTCTTTTCTCTAGGAAGTAAGAGGGTTTACACCCCTAAAGAAATCATTAAAACCATAGTTCATCTTGGATTTTAAGTTAGATGATTTGGGAGGATTGTTTTGGGTTTTATAAGGGTTTAACTCTCAACAACTATCTCTTCTTCCTCTCAGTTTAACTTGTATTTCAAGGAAGAAACCCCATTACCAAATAGATATGTAAAACCCCCTTTCTAAACCCTCGATCATATGTAATTAATCATGTTAATGATTACCAAAGAGTGGCATATAAACATTGTAATTATATTTCGGCTGATTGAAATGCCAACTAGTTGAATGTGGGATGAAGCCTTAAAAGTACTGGCTCTGATACTACTAGAGGAAAGAATGAGGGAGCCTATTGAGGGGGTTCATTATGCTAAAATGACCCAAACCTCCTTGTTGATATATTATTTTGGGAAATATTCCGATTATTTCCTTATCCCTGATTTCAATTCAAATCAATTAATGAGGAAGGATTGGGGGTGTTGATGATTACAGCTGCGTGAGACATCCTTCAGGACACAGGCTGAGTGAGTCGATCTGAGAGAAATCCCATGATTTGGGTGTGTGGTTCCTCTCTGAGATAGATAAGGAATGTTGTGTACCCCTGTGAGGGGTGAAGGAGCCCATGTGATGAGTTTATTGTTCTCCTCTATGTAGAGAGTTGAGATGATGTGATACTCCAAAAGATTCTCTTGTGTAACGCATTGAGAAAGAAGATCTGCTGAGTTGGACGTGCCTGTGGCTGAGCACAGGTGAACATGTGGGGAAGCCCATGAGTTGGGTGTATCATTCTGAGACAGAGATGAAACAATGTATTATCCTCCTCTGTGCAAAGAGTTGAGATTATGTGATACTCCAGATGATTCCACTGTGTAACACAATGAGATAATATCTACTGAGTTGGACGTGCCTGTGGCTGAGCACAAGTGAACATGATCCTAGTGGATGAACACTAGTGAGTGTGGTTCTCCTGTGAGACGTAGTGAGATAGAGATGCGGTCATCCCTGTGGCTGAGCACAGATGAATGTGCCCCTAGTGTCTAATCACTAGTGGGTGTATG
>JASDQU010509323.1:8345-39963 GCA_032191745.1 Picea mariana | reverse complement strand
TGCAATGAGGTTGGAACCACTCTCAAACATCCTGAAACAATTAATGGTAATGTTAAAAATATAAGTAAAAGTGACATTCTCCTTTATCTTTCATTTTCATGAAAATGAAAGATAAAGAAGAATGTCACTTTTACTTTAAGAATTTAACATTACCATTAATTACTAGGGTGGGTGAAATGGAGGAGGTGGGGACCTCTTTAAATAGCACTAGTAAGGAAAAATAACCCTCAGTTGCACACCAAAACACCTCATTCCCCCTTGGAAGCACGTAGGCCTTCCTCAGAAGCGCATGTGAAGTGCGCTTCGGAGGGGGACGCTTCGGAAATGGCAGGATGCGTGCTCTAGAGCCCCGAAGCGCGCTTCCTAAATTTTGAAGCACGCTTCAGCCTAAGCTTCCTAGACGCACCCACCCGGATCGAGCTTCGGGGCTTCGAAGTAGGGGGGGAAGCTTCCAGTGACACTGCTCATAGTTGAAACATAGCTCGAAAATATCTGTGGTCTCTTGCTCTCTCGGAATGTACCTCGAGGAGTTGCATGTCCCTCTACCTCCTGCAGAGTTTGTCGATCCCAGGCAGGCCTTTTATGGTCTACTACAATGTCTCTGGGAACATCAACTAGAGCTACAGGATCAATTGGATCAACTAGATCAATGACTTTCTCCCTCTGAATTGTTGAAGGGGAGAAGGTACTATCTCGCTGTCAATCTCCATTTGAGATTCTCTAGATCTTCGAAAGGCTATCTCTTCCTCAAAGGTGGCATCTCTACTCACCTCAATCTATCTCTGACTAGGGATGTAGATCCAGTATGCCTTCAAAGATTCACTGTACCCCACAAATGTACCMTTTTTTCGTGAAGGGTCTAGCTTGGTCCTCTTCTCCTTGGGAACATGAATATATATTGGACACYCAAATATCCTGAAGTGTCAAACCATAGGCTTCACTCCAATGAAAGCTTCTTCGAGAGTCATGTTTTTCAAAATCTGATGAGGACTCYTGTTTTGAACATACACAACTGTCATGGATGCTWCTGCCCACAAAATCATAGGTAGATTCTGATCATGTATCATCTCTTTGGTTGCCTCAATAATGGTTCTGTTCTTCCTCTCTGCAACCCCATTCTGTTGAGGGTTATAAGGAACAGTGTACTCCCTCTGGATCCCTACCTCAATACAAAAATCATTGAAAATCCCTGGAGGTGTACTCTCCTCCATTATCTGATCTGAGCACCTTGATCCTCCTCCCGGTCGGGTTCTCAACATGAGCTTTAAACTCTTGAAATCTCGCAAGGACTCCATCCTTGGTCTTCAAGAAGTAAATCCACGTCTTCTGAGAGTGATCATCGATGAAGAGCACATGGTACAAATATTTGTTCAAGGAAGCAACAATCATGGGTCCACAAACATCTGAATGTTATCAAGTCCAAGATCCCCTTAGATCTACTGTCACTACTCAAGAAGGACCCCTTGACATTCTTGCCAAGTGCACAACCTCTGCAAACATCATTATGCTGAACATGTATCTTTGGAAGGCCTGTTACCATCTTTCCCCAGAGCGGGAATGGATCTATAATGTATATGAGCAAGTCCCCTATGCCATAGCTCGCTCAAACTAATAGCATCATGTAACAGGACCTGGACTGGTCGTACAGTCAATCTGTACAAGTTGTTTTCTCGAACACCAATCACTCAGGCGGAATCCATATGTGAGTTCTTATGCCATGCAAGAACTTTTCCTTCAGAGAAGGTAACCTTGTAGCCTTTATCCTCTAAGGCAGAAACAGAGACAAGGTTCCTTTTCATCCGAGGTACATATAGTACCTCACTCAACTAAATTGGTATGTCAGAATCTAGTTGGAATGTAGAAGTTTCAACTCCTTTCACAGTATATCTGGCATTGTCTCCAAGTACATGTAGGATAGACTCTTTCTCAACAAGGTTTGTCAGATGATCTCTATATCCAATCATGTGTCTGGAAGCACCACTGTCAATTAACCAAATATCACTATCAGTAGGAACTGTACTTGAGAGTGTTGATATGAAGAAGAATGCTTCATCTTTTATGTCTTCATCTCTTTGATGTGGTTCTAGATCAACATTAGCAGTGGATGAAAGTTGTCTTCCTTTCTTCCTGGTAGGACAATTTCTCGCAATGTGTCCATACTTGTCACATCTGAAACACTGAATCTTTGAATTGTCTTTTTGTGTTCATGACCTGAAGCTGATGAAGTTTTCTTGTCTTTGAATGCTTTGTTAAAACTTCTTCTATTTCTTCTTCCTTTCTTTGTATGAAAGGCAAGAGCATGATTGTCATCATGAGGAGAGTCTTGCACTCCTCTGGCTATAAGTCTGGTTTCCTCCTAGGTGCAGTCTGTCCATAGACGATCAAATCCGAGTAGATTTGCTCTACCACTAATACTTTGAAGAAATGGTTCCCAATGTCTTGGAAGAGCATTGAGAGTAGTCAAGACAAGTTCTCTATCTGATATGGTTTCTTCAATGGCACCCAGCTGATCTCTGATCTCTGAAAGCTTCATGAAGAAGGTAGCGACAGTGTCAGCTTTTGTCATCTTGATATGTTGAAGTTGATTCTTCAATGTAAGAGCTCTGAGGGTATTGTTACTCTCAAACAAATTCTTCAATGCATCATACATCTCATAAGTTGTCTTTAGGGTAGCAATACGAGGTAGTAGATGATCTCTTACTGAATAGATGATTATCTTCCTTGCTTTGACATCATCTGCCATCCAATCATCCTTCTCTTCATCGATAGTTGTTTCTAGTAGAGTCTTTTCTATCAAACTCAATAGGTCATCCTCTTCCAGGGTAATCTGTAGTCTTGATTTTGAGGAACTGAAATTGCTTGATCCATCAAGCCTATCTTCCACCAAAGTTGTGTTCCTCATGGTTTGCAGATTCTTCCACAAACCCTAACGGCTAGTCTAAGCTAGCAACTTTAAGTTTCGTTGGACTTATGACTGCCAAAAATAAGCCTTTGCAGGTCAGAAGAACAATGGTGAGCTGCAAAAATCCTTCAATGGGTTGTAGAAACCCTAGAAACCCTAGGTGCCAAAAAACAAAACTTCTCCGATTTTGAATCTGAGAGTCTCTGGAGGTGCACTGAAGGACATCGTACACTTCTATCAAAAATTGGCCTCAACGTTCCAGTGTAAAGTCCAAAAACTAGCAAAAGAAGGGGAGTCGTTTTTGCAGTTGCAGCAAGGAGGTGACGGCTGGCTTGGAAAGGTGTTGGAGGGCTTGTGCAATGGTCTCTTCAGGAACTCTGCTCTGATACCATGTTGAATTTTAATGATGAGCTCATGCACATGTAGTTTATTTCAATTTAGCATGTACTTGGACCATAAACAATGCAACAATACCATACACAAGTGCTGCAGTAACCAAGATCACAAAAAGAATAAGCATTCACAAGAACACAAGAACTATCCTAGGAAAACCCTTCTCAATCAAGGGAAAAAACCAGCAATCCTTTGCTATATTCTCAAGAGAAGATCCCCCACACCATAGACCTTAGCACACAAGAGGGTGCTTACAAAACCTAGAAACTTGCGCCCAAGAGAGGTGCGCACTTCAGTCGTACAATTGCTTGCTGAAATTATGAGATGACAAGTGAGTGAGTGTGATCCACAATGGGGATCCACTCTTATTTATACAAGACTTGACACAGCAAAAAGTGTGTCTATTGGCACAATAGGGCCGACTTCTATAGCTCAAAAATATAATTAATCTTTACACAATATCAATTATCTTTCACATGGTGGGGCCAACTTGTACCCTTCACAACATAATTAGGGTTACAACAAATCTTACAACTTGTACCCTTCACAACATAATTAGGGTTACGTCCACTTGTGCTCACCCACAAGGGCGTCACACTCAACAGATTAACTCAACTGAGTCCACGGGAGTACCATATGGAGAACCATCTCAAACCGACTCAACTAAGTCCATGGGAGTACAAGGCAAGAGACTATTTCAAGCCAACTCAAGTCAGTCCAAAGGAGTACAAGGCAGGAGACCATCTCAAGTCATCTCAACTCAGTCCAGAGGAGTAGACAAGAGACCACACGTCATCACGACTCAGCCCAAAGTCTGACGCACACCCATCACATGGGCTCTCTCACAGATCGTCTCAACTCAGTCCAAAGGAGAACAACCTGGAGAATGTCATACAACGTTGCAATCATCAACATCTGCTTGAAGTTGAGTGTTGAAGAGATCCTCATCAGCATTCTCATATCTTCAAGCTCCTAATGCATTTTCTTTTCCTTTCTCTATATATTTTTGCATACTAGACTTCCCCATCCATAGATAAAGTTCACATTCCTACAAAGATAGAGATCAGCCCTGCAAACAGATAGAGACTAGATGTTATAAACCAACAACATGAATATAGTGGACAGCAAACAAAAGTTTGGAACAACAATCACCATCTTCTCATTCACACAGTAGAAATGTTACAACATTGACCTCAAGGGGACTACAATGGCTTCTCACAGGCCTTAGGCACTCTCTTGGTAAAATTGCTCTACTCAAACTCACTACATGTAACTCGAACTAGTGTGCCCTCCCTTACCAAGTCAAACTTGACAAGAGAGAGAAGAGCAGTTACAAAAGTAATGGCTAATTATGTTTTTCATGAAAGAAATCATCCGCCACATGTAACAAGGAAACTCTCCATAAGGGATGCGCCCAACTTAGCATGTGTAACTCCAGTCCTAAATGTGGTATTATGTGTAAGAGGAATTTGTGATAACTGTCATAGAATCTGTCATAACCTTACATTAACCAAAAATAGAAGATGTTGAGCATTATAAGTGTAAGGAATCTGTCATAGGGGTGTAAGGTATGGAAATTTTCGGATTCTTATGGCAATTAATGCAACTTCAAAAATTTCACCTCTTTCTTAGAAGTTTCCCAGATCTTAACCTTCTGAATTTTCAGCCTTAGGGTTGTTATGAAATAAAAATAGAACACCAATGACAACAGACAATATTTCACCTCTTAACAATCCCAATCAACAAGGCAAGCCCAAGAGAAAAGATACCAAAGTGTGTTAAGTTGCCAACAAGCTTAATCCCTCTAAAGCAATCTCATCATGCATAAAACAGATCTGAAATTCACTTTATGACAGCTGTAATTACAGCAGTGAATTTCCCCTATCTTCTTCAAGATTAATGTTAAATCACTTAACAATTTCAGCATTAACTTATGTCAAACCAGCAAGACATAATACATACTAGTGCTGAAAATTATAAACCATGAAGATAAAGATAGTTGAAAATCAAATCTGCAATAAGACAATTTTGGACAATTGAAAATTTCATATATATGTAGAAAGATGAAGCTAATGTACATACCATAGCCTCATCCCAAGGCTAGTGCATTCCTCTAGCTGTCCAAAATCCTATCTAGGGAAATGTGGCGTTAAAAGGGTTGTTTATTATAACAAGAATACATAAAAGGGTTGTTTATTATAACAAACAATTACAAATCTATGTTTTCATGAATCAAATACATTTAGTGTCAATGTTAGCTATGTTAGCTATAAAATTCCAAAATATTAAATGTCAATAACCAACATGCAATATTGATGAATATAAAAATATAATCATTCAAAGTTACAGAAATTGAAGGCTTTGACAAATCAATTTAATCGTATCCATATTAGCAATAAAATGTGAGAATATAATCAATCAATGAATAATTCCAGAAAATGACCACTTTTAGCCCAACAAAATTAAGAAAAACTCACCTTAAGCCATGCAGAAAAGGAACTAGAAGTAGCTAAAGTATTAAAGCATTACTCTGTCTTCTTTCCAACTCTTGCATTGGTACGTTTGTACATAAGTATCTGAGAAACTATTATCCCATTTAGAATAATACCAAGACCACATCCCACAACCACTTTGTAACTGTTAAGGGAAATCTGAAAATAACTTGAAAACCTTACTTGATTCCTTTCATGAGGGGTAAACAATTTGATATAGTAAACTCCATGCACTAGAAAAGATTTAAAAAGTCTTCAGCATTTACTATAAGTTTTGACAATGTTTTGACATATTTTATTGACAGTGGGAGTCTTCTGATTTAGGTATAGACCCGTCCATAATTGTCTTAAAATGTTATAAAGATGAAGAGCTTACTAATAAGGTGTAGAAGGATGGAAAGTAAATTCTTGAGCCCAATGCTATATGGATAGGTGTGAAGCCATATGAGAGACGGTGAGTCTAGTCTATGTCCTATAGTTGTCAAGAATGAACAAATAATGTGAACTATGAGGGAGGGTATCCACAAGCAGTTTGGCTAGGTATTAGTGTGTTTCTAAAGGTGGGACTTCTAAAGGCACAAACCATATTGGAATTCATCAATGCATACCCCTATGGTGTATAAATTTGCATAGAAGTATATCCTACAATTCTCTCTCTCTCTCTCTCTCTCTCTCTCTCTCTCTCTCATCATCTAATGAGTATTGAGATCAACTCTAAAGGTGGGACTTCTNTAAAGGCACAAAGCATATTGGAATTAATCAATGCATACCCCTATGGTGTATAAATTTGCATAAAAGTATATCCTACAATGCTCTCTCTCTCTCTCTCTCTCTCTCTCTCTCTCTCTCTCTCATGAGTATTGAGACGAACTCTTCATAAATCGTCAATTTCGGTTCAAATCACTGTAAACTAGAGAAATATATTCCCTAACGTTTAACCAATCCAATGAGTATAGAGACCAACCCTTCATAAAGCATCAATTTTGGTTCAAATTACCGTAAACTAGCAAAATATATTCCCTAACATTTAATCAATCACATAACAGATGCATAAACTCCATTTGGCTATGTTATAACCAGGAAATTATTTCCTGCAAAACTAGAAAGAGTCCAGATAACTCCTCGGAATAGAGCCAATGTCCGCTTGGTGCTTTGCCAACCACGGAGGGGGCTTCCCTAAATGATCTAAGATATACAATGATGTCTCTTACAGGGTAAATATGACCTGAAATCAACTAAGTATGTTGTTGTCCTGTTAGCACAAATTTCTGCCCTCCAATTGAGCTGATATAACCTGTTATTACAGCAATGAAAACTTGGCTAATTAAAGGAGTAAAGCCCAAAATTGTCACGGGCTAGACCCCTCTCCGTTTGGGCTAGTGCTTGCTAGCCTCAAGGGGGAGTCCCTAGGATCTAAGATATACAATGATGTCTCCTACAGGGTAAATATGACCTGAAATCAACTAAGTATGTTGTTGTCCAGTTAGCACAAATTTCCACCCTCCAATTGAGCTGATATAACCTGTTATTACAGCGATAAAAACTTGGCTAATTAAAGGAGTAAAGCCCCAAATTGTCACAGGCTAGATCCCTCTCCGTTTGGGCTAGTGCTTGCTAGCTTTAGGGGGGAGTCCCTAAGGTTAGCCAAAGGGGGGAGTCCCTAGGTACCCTAGGGACTCCCCCTTGAGGCTAGAAAGCACTAGCCCAAACAGAGAGGGGTCTAGCCCGTGACAATTTGGGGATTTACCCCTTTAATTAGCCAAGTTTTCATCGTTGTAATAACAACTTATATCAACTCAATTGGAGGGTGGAAATTTGTGCTAACAAAGTGGCGTAGTTGCCGAGGAACACAAGCCTTGGTGACAACGAGATTGGTGAGTTTTTACTTTAATTGTTTTATATTTTCTAACTCACTTAGCGACTCCACAGTATACATGGACAACTCCACAGGGGACTTACACAAGAAGATCTTTCAGTTTCAATTCCCTCACAAGGTCTAGTTTTGAGCTTCAATAAACCTTGACATCTTTCCCCAGAACAAGACTATCCCTTCACCAAGAACTCCTCTCGAAGTTGGTAAGTGTATGAGTTCTTAGGCAAGTTCTTTTTCGACGAACACTATGGTGAGTGTATCTTCGACCTCTTCATCTTTTGTTTTATTTCCATCTCGAGAAGGTAGTAGGGTAGCAGTTGTGCTTCTTTCTATTTGAGACTAACAATATGGATGCAGTTGTGAGGCCACTAGTAAGGTGGAGATTTGTTGCCTTTGACCCACTAAGTTTTGTTGCATTCCCAGATTATCCTCATGACTTACCTGCACATAAATGGCTTAAACACATACCTTTGTTTGCAGGGAGGTTGGGAGAATCAGTGGAGGATCATTTGGCTTAATTTTTGCAAGTGGCGGGCGATTTTGATGTGGAACATGAGGATGTGGTGATGAGGATGTTTGTGTCAACCCTCGAGAGGGAGGCATGAGCATGGTACAAGTCCCTTCCTGATGCTTCCATTGAAGGATAGGATTCCTTCCAGGAGAAATTCACTGAGAGATGGGAAAATACACAAGACATTTTCTTCTTATGCACAGTTTTTTCAATTATTAAAAAGCATGAAAGTGAAACAGTTTTCCAATTTAACACTCGTTTTCCAAATTTTACCATCGAATTTCTTACAGAGTAAGACCTAACGAAGATGTTGCTTTGATTTATTATCTTGAGGCATTTGATATAAGTTGCATGAAACGGTACACCCCCTGTTCCCCCCACCCCCCCGAAACGAAGAGAAACGTCGGTACGGGTAAGGTACGACCGAAAAACGTCGTCGATCGTACCATACGGCGTTTCCCGATTTAGAAACGTCGTACGGTATGGACGGCAGCATTTCTCGGCCCGTACTGTCGATGTTTTGGGCTTCTTTGAGGTGAAATAAAAAAAAAAATGGGGTCGTGGGGCCCCCAAATAGTCAATTATATTTTTCTTTTGCATTTTCTATATTCTCCAATGAGAATAAAATTGATTTTCTCCGTTTTTTTTAATTTCAAAAAGAAATTTCTAGAAGCAAATAGAAACCCTAGATCTCCTTCCTTTGCTATAAGAAACCACTTGCTTCACTCATTCCTCGCACTTTCATTAGCAAGAGGAGCTTCCTACAGCAGCAACAAGGAGATTGTGTGTGGTTTTCGTGAGCAGATTTATTTTCTATTTGGTGAGCAAATTTATATTATGTTTGCTTAGCAGAATTTTTTGTTCTCTTAGTGAGCATTAGCAAATTTTTGTTTTGTTTGGTGAACAGATTTTCTTCTTGTTTTTGCAACATTCATGGCTTCTCAAAGTGTTGTTTCATCTGCCCCTAGAGCTGTTGAAGTAAGAAGGCAGCAAGAATACTATCACCTTTGGAGGCATGTTACCAAGGTCAAAGTTATGGGTGCTAGTGGAGGTTCATGGGAATGGAAGTGCAATTTATGCAAGAAGGATAAGACCTTCAAGGGATCTTACAAAAGAGTCAAGGCTCACATTTTGCATGAAGGGAAGGGTATTGAAGGTTGACCACATATTCTTGATTTGCAGGTGAGAGATAAATTCCAGAAAGAGCACGATGATACTCAAAAAATTAAGGATAATAGAGCCAAGATTTCTATGCATGGCACTAGCAAGCATCCTCCTTCCTTGGGTGTTAGCAATGATCCAAGGATTGTTCATAAAGCAAGGAAGAGGAAGGCGCTAGAGGTAGAAAAGAAGATATCCAAAGGCCCTGGAGGACAAGGTGCAGCTACAGACAACAGATTGATGAAGATGTTCAACAATCAAAAGAGAGAAGAAACAGAGTCAAGAGAGGCAAGGGCCATATTTGCATGTAGCATCCCATTTAATGTGGTTTGGTCCTGTTGCCGTCCTAATACACACTTGCAAACGTGAGCAAAGTCCAGCTCACTTAGTGTGTCCTTGGAGACACAATGCCTAGGTTCACAGTCCACACTGTCACCTTGACTAGAACCTCTTCCTTATAGGCTTACTCCTGGGGAAGCCAAGGGGGGTAGACCCTAGTTACTAGATAAGATTTAACGTTTATGTTCTAGGAGTTGGTTTTAATTGATTAGAAGTTCGGGGGGAGGTACTAACCTATGATGCAAAGGCAGCAAATGCAATATGCACAAGTACCTATGTTAAGCAAACCCTTCCCTAAGTGAATTAAGACTAGTGCCTAAAGGTTGGGCAAGGGGTCAACTAAGTTTAAGGGAGTTTAATTACAAAAGATTACAAGTATTACAAAATTACAATTACTCCACAACAAAGATACAAGTACTTACAATAATAAACGAAGGCTATTACACAATTATGAACAAAGATACAAGTCACAAGATTAACAAGTGCTTAAATGTGAGAATCCAAAAGATATCAAAACATTGATATCATTCACATAAATCCAAGCATGCCCCAATAGCACTTACTCTATTGGACTGATTTTCAATGGCAACCACTAAAGCACTCAAGACTCAACAAGATGATGCCTCCAAATGGGATGCACTATCTGTTGTTGAATCACACCACAAAGAGTAGAAAACGAAAGATATGAAGTACTTGAAAGATAAATGCTCAGCGCAACTTGAAAAGTTTAACACTTAGGTATTTAACCACACTTGCATGAAAGATAAAAGATGTATGTGCTTGCAATGTAGTATTCTAAACAACCATGAGATGTAACAAAGAGAAAAATGCCTAGAAGACTAAGTGGTTAAGAGTTGCTTAAAGATTTTATAGATTTTAATCACCCTCTTAACTAAGTGTCAAACCTTAATCCTCCTCCCCCAATTACCAAATAATTGTTGGATGCTCAAGATAGTAAGGCAACAAGGCCCACCCTAGCTTTCACAGTCTATCCTAAGATCTGAGTACTTCCCGGAAATGACGCATCCTGTGCACCATGAGACCGTCCCCGGCCTACACCTTCCGTTGTTTTTCTCAAACCCCATTTTAGATGGCGAAGATGGTGGTATTAAGGTGTCTTAGTTGGTCTAAAATGTTATTATGACTTAGGACTAAGACTGAAGATGTGTTGTGAGTGTTTTAGATAAGTTTTAGATGCCCAAAAATAGTGAAAACTGCCCAAAACCGAAACTTAAAAGCTTATGAAAGTGTGTTGTAAAATGTGAAATTGAAGCATGTAAACCACATCTAAAGCATGTAAAGAAAGTTGAAAGTAAAGATCATTCACTTAACCATGTCATTCACCATCCATGTATGTAAACTTGAAAGAAAAATGTGAAGTGAAGACAAGAACAACTTGCCAACTATAACAGAAAATTGCTTTAGATTATCACCATTTAGCTATGTGTTTTATCCCATTTAAGATAGCATGCTAAACATTGAAATATTTGCTGAAAATAAAACTAAAGCATGTTAATGGAAATATGCCATGAGGGCTTAAACTAAGATGAGTATATGCGTGATGACTACTCTAGAGAATTTTAATCCATGTGAACCATAAAAACCATCAACACATTACTACCACCCTAGCCATACGATTTTGGGATTACTCTCCCAAGGTGTAGGCAACTTCATTAATCAAAACTTGAAATATATTGCAACCACTCACAATGGCACAAGGTGGAGGCAAGCCTACCAATGTTGTGCCAAATAGGGTCGGAAAGAAAAACTAAACAATGATTATTAGAACAAACTAGTCACACAACCTTGTCCTAATGACAAGTGGGGCAAGAAATAAAGAATGTCGAAAGAATCTATGTCCTAGCCCAACGATTTTGGGGGGTTGGCTGAGCCAATCACTCTCTCAAGGTGTAGGCAACAAACTAACTTGTAAAATTAAAATACCATGGCTGAAATACAACAAGAGAATGCAAGTCACAAGGGAACTTCCTGGGGGCTTGCTACAATGCTAGAAATGAATAGATAGAAGAAGAGATTCGTTACCCAACTAGTGGAGGCTCTTTGGGGGTGTTGTGAGAGTGAATTTGGGCCGCATATCCCCTTGTTCCTGGTAAGAATCTGCAAAAACCAATAAGCAAATGCTTGCTGGAAATGCTACACAACACAACAAAGTTAAGAAAAATTTATGTTTTTTACACAAAAAATTTTCACATAAAAATCTCTAAGTGAAATTGAAATTATATGACCTATCTAAGATGGTTATCAAACTGAAATATAAATGGAATGTGAGCAAAAAATAAGACTAAGTAAAGCTAGGAGTTTGAGAAGGCTTTGAGGGAAGACTTCTTGAGGCTTTCCCAACAATCCCTTGAGGTAAACCTACAAAAACTCAAGACAAATCGTGAAGCATGGAAGTAGATAATGTGTATGGATAAACTAACAATCTGAAATACTTCACATCATCTAGCTATCCAACACATATAAACCAACAAGAATACTCTTTGATAATCTACTCAAGTAAACTACTTCACTAAAGATCTACCCAATCCTACACAATAAGCTCAAATCAACAATATCACCTCATATGAAAGAATGCAACCAGAATACTCTTGGTGATTCAAAATCCTCCAAAGCTTTAGTAATCCAATGGGAGAGTGTTGCAGCAACAAGTTGCTCCAAGACTCTCAAGAGTAAATGGGATGGAAGCAAAAGGCAAAGAGCAAGAGAGATGGGGAGAAATTTCAGTAGAGTAACAGTAGCTCAAAGATTGGTGAAGAAATGAGTGAGGAGAGGCTCTCTTTATAGCATGGAGAGGCAAACTCACCCCACTTGGATGAGATCCAAGTGTCAAAAACCAAGCAAGGGAGAGAATCTCAAGGAGGGGGGTGCACCAGTTGAAGGTTTTGACATGGATTGAGGGTGTGGATGGGTGAGGTGGAGCGTGGGGCCATGTGAGGGTGAGGTGGTAGGCTAGGAGGGGTGCACTACTCATGGGAGGGGCCCACACATCAATTAAATGGGGTTTTCAAAGGTTCCTATGTGAAGGGGGGCGCAAATCCCCTAGGGGGCATGAGTATTTAGTGAGTGTGGGGGTGTGGAAAGGTTAGGAGATGGGATGGGTAGGTTAGGAATGACCTCTCTTGCTCTTTTCCACCATTAAATTACCCCATTAACTCAAATTTACAAAAATTACATTTTTGACTTAGCAATAAAAATTGTTGTTTCGACTGACTTTGACTCCAGGTGGACAAACACCTAGCTAAGTTTGTTCAACTGAGCTAAAACTTGGCCCAAGGGTGTAGGGGGTGCCTTTCCATTTCTTTTGAGCACAAATACCCCTATCAAAAACCCAAAGGCCTAGTTTTTACAATAATTGCTCAAAAACAATTAATTAATTAAATAATTAAAATCCCAACCTTAGGAAAATTAATTAAATTTAATTAATTAAAAAAAATCTATCTAGACTCAACGAAATTCCGCGAAACTTTCTATGATGTCTTGCATGGTCATTTACATCATTCCTAAACACTAGCTACCAGAGGATGACACCATTAGAACGTCGTTCACCACTTTGGAGGAATTATTGCAAGTGTGAGGGAAAAACTCAAGGGAAATCAACAAGGCTGAAAAGCCCAATTGATAACCTAAGGATAAAAAACCCTCAGTGAAAAGAACTCTCCCAATGAAAACATCCCAAGGTACCTGACCTAACTATGATCCATGCAGACCTATTACATTATTAACCCACGCAGGGGTGCGGAAATTCCGTTTACAAAAACTTGTGTTGGAGGCATAAATTGCCCAGTAGAACCAAACTGTCTTCGACATATTTGCATCTAATGATGCATATCTTCATGGCACATGGAGTTGACCCCCTAGTTGAATAGGTGGTCAACACCTGGCTCCACATGGGGACGTGTGTTTGATCTTCTCAAATGGGACGGAGAGCATACGAGAATCCAACATCTACAAAAAGGTGCTCACCAATATCCAACATGAACATACACATATATATATAATGAAATAAATGCTATAAGCAATATCTACATAATGAAATAATTAAAGTACAACATCATAACTACAAAATGAATCTATGAAACTGAAATAATTCTAAGTACATATCAACATAATAAATGAAATAATACAAAAATGAAATACAAGGAAAAGGGTTTGAGATACGTTACAAAGGGTGTCCCTTTGGACACGAAGTTGCCATATGAAGAAACACTTCAAGGAGGGGTCCTCTCACTAGCATGTCTGACTTTATGTCGTCCCACTGACTGAGAAGAGTTGCTAGAAGACCGATACACTTTATGCTGACTGTTTATTCCTTCATGTGAATCCCAGTTTCTAACCTTAGGCCACTTGGGGCAATTAAAAATTTCTGATGGTTTTCCATAGGTGCCAAGTGCAAAATTTGTGAACTTAATTTTTCCTTAAAAAGCTTGGCCCATCTTTTACTAGGGATGGCATACTTTACTTTATCAATATTAACCTTATCATCCTTAGTAATTCCCATCAGATTCGCATTACTTATTTTATCTTTTACTTTCCCAATTTCTGCTAAGTAAGGAGAATGTCGCCTAAGAATCCCATCTGACTGTTTCAGACATTTAACTAATTCCGTTGATGAAGGTTGAGCTGATGACACATCTTCAACTGATAAATCCAACTCTGACTTGATTTTGAAGGAGGCAAACTACTATCTGTCTGATCCATACTTTCCTCAAGAAAAAGCCCATCAAAAGAATCCATGGGGTCCCAAACATTGCAAATGCTTGGGGGTTTGCTATTAAGTTCCATCTTGGTAAATGGCGAAGTATATTCTATCTCGTAACATCCCATTTCAACTTCCCGAAAAACAATCTCATTTTTCTTTTTCCAATGATCTTCCACATGATACTTTCTTTCCAACTCTATATTCAATCTAAACTCTAAACCATTTGGAGTTGGGATGGTGGCATAAGTTAAGTCCATTTGTAAACTACCACCTAAATATGCAGTTGTCTTTCTGTTTAGCAACATACCACAAGTATCAGGCACATCAATTACCACAATATCCATCTCAATCATGATATCTGGGAATGCAGCTAAGTGTACTCGTAACCCCTTAATTAAACCATGCACCTCAATTGTCCTGCTATCCATAGCAGAAATGTTATGATAAGGTCTAGATATCCTTAGGTTCAACTGTTCCATTACTTTCTTAGTCATAACATTTGAAGTGGCTCCTGAATCTAGCATACAATTATGAAGAATAAAATCATTCACAAGCAAGGATAGGAAAAAGAGTCTATTCTTTTGATTCCCCCTATCCATATTTTGTAGAATCACAGGTGCATCCTGATAAGTTCTTGTTGGTGGAATGTCAATACTTTTCTGAGAAGGACCATCTATGGCTTTGAGCAATTTCTCCCTCTGAGAAGGTATCTTCATTATTTCTGACACAGGCACCAACATCTTCGCATTACTCAACCATCCTCCTAAGTCAATGTTTAATTCTGAACTTGCATACATGTTTGACTTGGGGGGGTTGGAGCTACCTTGGGAATGTTTGCTTGGTTTTTGTCCTGACTTTTGTTCCCATTCCTTTGATAGGTAATGCCTTTAAATTTAGCCATTTCAGCTACTTGTTGTGGAGTAGGCTTAGGACCAAACATTTATGTTACTTTATCCACCACAACATCACTCATGCAATTCATGTTCTTCACCCCCTCGTCACATTTATCCAAATCCATCCAATCATACATGCCAACACTATACTCATGACCACACATATTAACTTGTTCATTTTCGGCTCCATAAGATCCCTCCTCACTATAAAGGTGAAGGAAGACTTGGCAAGTTGACTCATCATGGAATTGCTCACAAGGTCTACAATAATGAATAGCCTGGTGGTCAACCCAATTAGTGGATTCAAATGGATTTGGTGGTCTTTGATCTTGGGGAGGGGGCTTCTTAGGCCATTTGTCATTTGGCCTATGTGGGGGCCTAATAGCTTGACCCTTTTCCATAGCTATCAACCTGTTCTGCATGGCATTCATCTGACTAAAATGTTCCTTCAATTGATTAGCATGATTAATTTCCATTTGTTTAATCAATTGAGTGAGCTCCTTAATGCCATCATTAGAGGGTTTCTGAGTTTCAACATTTTCCTTCTCATCATACAGTTAGGAAGAGGACCCTCTAGTAAAACAAGGAATGTTAGACTTCCTAGCATCTAGCATATTCTGTTCAATTTTTATAGTTGTAGCTTRTGCTGCTTCTAAAGTTTGAGGATCCTTATCCCTTAAGGCATACCTCATTTCACCTTCAAATGCCTCAATATAATAAATCAAAATTKCAGWATTGGAGGGCTTAATGTCCCTATGAAGGCTCTTCACCAAGCTGTTAAAATTAGTGTTAAATTCAACCACAGTTTCATTTTCTTTTTTTTTGGCTAGTGGYAAGAGMAGCACGCTGAAATCTGTGTTCCTTTTGATCACCCCATCTCTTCCTAAACTCATTTAGTATTTTCTCCAGGGTGCTAAACTTAGCTGCAGCAAAATCAGTAAACCATTCAGGAGCATCTCCTTCAAGAGAATATACAAACAAAGTCATCTTTACGTCTTCTTCATCATGACCCCTACAATATCTTTCCACACACATCTGAAAGTTGATGATGTGGGACTTGGCACTTATAGCATTGTTCCCCTGAAAGGTAGGCAACTTGTCAATGGCCTTCTCAGGAACTGTATGAAGAGAACCTTGGATTGCTGCAAAGTTCAAAGGTCTCAAAAAGATACTCATGGTTAAGTTAGGATTATTAGTGGGATTATTAACAGTTTGTTGATTATTGTTTTGGAACAAGTATTGGATATCAGTGAGTGCTTCTTCTCCAAGACTTTCAAGTAGCCTCCTAGGAACAAGGTGTCTCAACCTCCTCCTATAAACCTTTTCAGGTTCAAGAAAAGGATGAATCACCCCACTTGAATTGCTCATAGTAGTATACCTGACAGAATTGTTCAATGGAGTCTACACTTGGAAAGGAACCACACAAAATCAACCAATACAAGTTCAATGAAATTTTAGGGACTAAAGTTTTTATTACTTAGTTCTTAAAAAATTAAGTCATTTTGACCAAGGATAAATGACTTATCCCCAGCAACGGCGCCAAAGATGTTGCTGTCCTAATACACACTTGCAAACGTGAGCAAATTCCATCTCACTTAGTGTGTCCTTGGAGGCACAATGCCTAGGTTCACAGTGCACACTGTCATCTTGACTAGAACCTCTTCCTTCTAGGCTTACTCCTAGGGAAGCCAAGGGGGGTAGACCCTAGTTACTAGATAAGATTTAACATTTATGCTCTAGGAGTTGGTTTTAATTGATTAGAAGTTCGGGGGGAGGTACTAACCTATGATGCAAAGGCAGCAAATGCAAGATGCACAAGTACTTATGTTAAGCAAACCCTTCCCTAAGTCAACTAAGACTAGTGCCTAAAGGTTGGGCAAGGGGTCAACTAAGTTTAAGGGAGTTTTATTACAAAAGATTACAAGTATTACAAAATTACAATTACTCCAAAACAAAGATACAAGTACTTACAATAATAAATGAAGGCTATTACACAATTATGAACAAGGATACAAGTCACAAGATTAACAAGTGCTTAAATGTGAAAATCCAAAAGATATCAAAACATTGAGATCATTCACATAAAGCCAAGCATGCCCCAATAGCACTTACTCTATTGGACTGTTTTTCAATGGCAACCACTAAAGCACTCAAGACTCAACAAGATGATGCCTCCAAATGGGATGCGTTATCTCTTGTTGAATCACACCACAAAGAGCATAAAATGAAAGATATGAAGCACTTGAAAGATAAATGCTCAGCACAACTTGAAAAGTTTAACACTTAGATATTTAACCACACTTGCATGAAATATAAAAGATGTATGTGCTTGCAATGTAGTATTCTAAACAACCATGAGATGTAACAAAGAGAAAAATGCCTAGAAGACTAAGTGGTTAAAAGTTGCTTAAAGATTTTATAGATTTTAATCACCCTCCTAACTAAGTGCAAACCTTAATCCTCCTCCCCCAATTACCAAATAACTGTTGGATGCTCAAGATAGTAAGGCAATGAGACCCACCCTAACTTTCACAGTTAGTCCTAAGATCTGAGTACTTCCCGGAAAGGAAGCATCCTATGCGCCGTGAGACCGTCTCCGGCCTACACCTTCTGTTGTTTTCCTCAAACCCCGTTTTAGATGGCGAAGATGGTGGCATTAAGGTGTCCTAGTTGGTCTAAAATGTTATTATGACTTAGGACTAAGTCTGAAGATGTGTTGTGAGTGTTTTAGATAAGTTTTAGATGCCCAAAAATAGTGAAAACTGCCCTAAACCGAAACTTAAAAGCTTATGAAAGTGTGTTGTAAAATGTGAAATTGAAGCATGTAAACCACATCTAAAGCATGTAAAGAAAGTTGAAAGTAAAGATCATTCACTTAACCATGTCATTCACCATCCATGTATGTAAACTTGAAAGAAAAATGTGAAGTGAAGACAAGAACAGCTTGCCAACTATAACAGAAAATTGCTTTAGATTATCACCATTTAGCTATGTATTTTATCCCATTTAATATAGCATGCTAAAGATTGAAATATTTGTTGAAAATAAAACTAGAGCATGTAAATGGAAATATGCCTTGAGGGCTTAAACTAAGATGAGTATATGTCTGATGACTACTCTAGAGAATTTTAATCCATGTGAACCATAAAAACCATCAACACATTACTACCACCCTAGCCATATGATTTTGGGGATTACTCTCCCAAGGTGTAGGTAACTTAATTAATCAAAACTTGAAATGTATTGCAAATCATTCACAATGGCACAAGGTGGAGGCAACCCTACCAATGTTGTGCCAAAGAGGGTTGGAAAGAAAAACTAAACAATGATTATTAGAACAAACTAGCCACACAACCTTGTCCTAATGACAAGTGGGGCAAAAAATATAGAATGTCGAAAGAATCTATGTCCTAGCCCAACGATTTTGGGGGTTGGCTGAGCCAATCACTCTCCGAAGGTGTAGGCAACTAACTAACTTGCAAAATTAAAATACCATGGCTGAAATACGACAAGAGAATGCAAGCCTCAAGGAAACTTCATGGGGGCTTGCTACAATGCTAGAAATGAATAGATAGAAGAAGAGATTCGTTACCCAACTAATGGAGGCTCTTTGGGGGTATTGTGAAAGTGAATTTGGGCCGCATATCCCCTTGTTCCTGGTAAGAATCTGCAAAAACGAGCAAGCAAATGCTTGCTGGAAATGCTGCACAACACAACAAATTTAAGAAAAATTTATGTTTTTTACACAGAAATTTTTCATATAAAAATCTCCAAGTGAAATTGAAATTATATGACCTATCTAAGATGATTATCAAACTGAAATATAAATGGAATGTGAGCAGAAAATAAAACTAAGTAAAGCTAGGAGTTTGAGAAGGCTTTGAGGGAAGACACCTTCTTGAGGCTTTCCCGACAATCCCTTGAGGTAAACCTGCAAAAACTCAAGACAAATCGTAAAGCATGGAAGTAGATAATGTGTATGGATAAACTAACAATCTGAAATACTTCACATCATCTAGCTACCCAACACATATAAACCAACAAGAATAATCTTTGCTAATCTACTCAAGTAAACTACTTCACTAAAGATCTACCCAATCCTACACAATAAGCTCAAATCAACAATATCACCTCATATGAAATAATGCAACCAAAATACTCTTGGTGATTCAAAATCCTCCAAAGCTTTATCAATCCAATGGGAGAGTGTTGCAGCAACAAGTTGCTCCAAGACTCTCAAGAGCAAATGGGATGGAAGCAAGAGGCAAAAAGCAAGAGAGATGGGGAGAAATTTCAGTAGAGTAACAGTAGCTCAAAGATTGGTGAAGAAATGAGTGAGGAGAGGCTCTCTTTATAGCTTGGAGAGGCAAACTCACCCCTCTTGGATGAGATCCAAGTGTCAAAAACTAAGCAAGGGAGAGAATCTCAAGGAGGGGGGCGCACTAGTTGAGGGTTTTGACATGGATTGAGGGTGTGGATGGGTGAGGTGTAGCGTGGAGCCATGTGAGGGTGAGGTGGTAGGCTAGGAGGGGCGCACTACTCATGGGAGGGGCCCACACATCAATTAAATGGGGTTTTCAAAGGTTCCTATGTGAAGGGGGGCACAAATCCCCCTAGGGGGCGTGAGTATGTAGTGAGTGAATGAGTGTGGGGGTGTGGAAAGGTTAGGAGATGGGTTGGGTAGGTTAGGAATGACCTCTCTTGCTCTTTTCCACCATTACATTACCCCATTAACTCAAATTTACAAAAATTACATTTTTGACTTAGCAATAAAAATTGTTGTTTCGACTGACTTTGACTCCGAGTGGACAAACACCTAGCTAAATTTGTCCAACTGAGCTGAAACTTGGCCCAAGGGTGTAGGGGGTGCCTTTCCATTTCTTTTGAGCACAAATACCCCTATCAAAAACCCAAAGGCCTAGTTTTTACAATAATTGCTAAAAAACAATTAATTAATTAAATAATTAAAATCCCAACCTTAGGAAAATTAATTAAAAATAACCTATCTAGACTCAACGAAATTCCGCGAAACTTTTTGTGATGTCTTGCATGGTCATTTACATCATTCCTAAACACTAGCTACCAGACGATGAGACCATTAGAAAGTCGTTCACCACTTTGGAGGAATTATTGCAGGTGTGAGGAAAAAACTCAAGGGAAATCAACAAGGCTAAAAATCCCAATTGATAACCTGAAGATAAAAAACCCTCGATGAAAAGAACTCTCCCAATGAAAACATCCCAAGGTACCTGACCTAACTATGATCCATGCAAACCTATTACATTATTAATCCACGCAGGGGTGCGGAAATTCCGTTTACAAAAACTTGTGTTGGAGGCATAAATTGCCTTGTAGAACCAAACTGTCTTCGACATATTTGCATCTGATGATGCATATCTTCATGGCACATGGAGTTGACCCCCTAGTTGAATAGGCAGTCAACGGGTCCCCCTATTGGAAGGATATGGTGAAGGCAATTAATGAGGCTCCTCAAGCTTTCAAGGGGCCAAACTATGAAAAACTCAGAACAATGTTGCTCCAGGAAGAGAGGGCATTGATTCATGATATTCTCAAACCAGTTCATAGCTCATGGACCAGCATAGGAGTTTCCATTATCTCTGATGGATGGACTGATACAAAGTGGAGGCCCTTGGTCAATGTTATTACATAATCACCAACAAGAGCGATGTTCTTAAAAGCAGAAGATTGTTCTAGCAAGGTAAAAGATAGAAAATTCATTGTTGATATTTTAATTTATGTTATTGAACAAGTAGGGCCAGCAAATGTGGTGCAAGTTATCACAGATAATGCACCCATTTGCAAAGTTGCAAGCTTGATTATTGAGAGTAGATATCATCATATTTTTTGGGCTCCTTGCATTGTCCATAATTTAAATCTCATTTTAGAAGAGATTGAGGCAAAAACTGAATGGATTAAGGAGGTCACAGGGCAAGCTAGGGAGATCATTAAATTCATCACCAACCACCACCAGTCTCAAGCAATGTATCAAGAAAACTCCAAATTGGAGTTGTTCAAAGTTGTTGAGACAAGATATGCCTCAAAATTCATCATGTTGCGTTGCCTTGTTGAGGTCAAAAGTGCATTGATGAGTATGGTGGTGGGTGTGACTTGGGCTGAGTGGAGACAGGCAAATTCAGAGAGAGGAACTATGGTGCGGAGCGTGTTGATTGATGAGGATTAGAGGAGCAAGGTAGAATTCTTGCTCAAGTTTACATTACCTGCATTTGAGCTCCTCCGAGATGCAAACACAAACAAACCTTTCCTAGGAGAGATTTATGATGCCATGGATACCATGGTTGAGAAAACCGTGGAAATTATTACAAGGAGGCTCCCACTCTGTTTTTTATTGAGGTTGATTTTGTTGAGCATGTGACGTCCATCATTGTTATTAGGTGGAATGGCTTTAACACTCCATTGCAAACTTTGGCACATGCTCTAAATCCCAAATTTATGATGAGGAATTCATTGCTCAAAGCAATGGGAAGAGGAAGGCCCCACATAAGGACAAGGAGGTGGCCACCAGAGTGAAAAAACCCTTCCAGAGGTTGTTTTCATCTTCTCAACAAACAGAGGTGAGGGAGGAATTTGTTTGTTTTGTTGCAGGATTAGAGTTATTTTGTAGGCATCTCAGCTTTGGAGGAGAGAAGCACCATGAACCCGATTAAATGGTGGAATTGTCATAGGGCAAATGGTGTATATTTACAAAGCCTTGCCACTCGTATTCTATCACAAGTGGCAAGCTCTTCATTAGTAGAAAGGAATTGGAGCACCTATGGTTTCATTCATTCCGTGAAGCACAACAGGTTGGGATCACAGAAGGCTGAGGATCTTGCATATGTGCATTCAAACCTCTGCCTTATGTCTTGCAAGGGTGAAGAATATACAAGTGGGACTCATAAAGAGTGGGATGTGGATGCAGAAAACCCAGACTTAGAGCTCTATCTTGTTGCTCTTCATATAGTTGATGATGCAAGTGGAAGTGGAATTCAAGTTGCCTCTTCTTCCCATAGAGGCTCTAGTTCTGTTGAACATGCATCTTGTTCTATTTTTTATGATGAGGATGAGGATCAATATGATATGTATTAGGATATGTAATTGTAGTTGCCTTTAGCTCATGTTAGATTTCATTTTCAGCACATACATCCTCGTTTATAAAGGCTGATTTTGGATGTAAAGCCTCGTCTATAAAGGCTAATTTTGGATTTTGCTACTTGCATCATGTAATGAATGATATTGATCATCTATGGGAGTTAATATGGACATGGTTTTCCTTCTAAAATGTCATTTATGTGTATCATTATGTTTTTCGTGCAATATAATGTTTTATTTTTTAAAAAACTATATATATATTTTAATTTTTTTGTATACGATGTTTCCCCCGACGTTTCCATTTTTGGGGGGCTTGTTTCATACCGTCCCGGTTTCGGAAACTCCGAAACATTTCCCCGTTTCATGCAACTTAGCATTTGATGGTATTTTTGGTGTTTTTTTCGGGAATGAAGACCCTCAAAATCTAGAGGAAGCACAAGTTGTCGCTATCAAGTTAGAGACAAATTACATTGCAGCTTGTTAACTCCCTTCGATCCATGTCCCAGACCAACTAGTGAAGGTAACTCTACTCAATGATCTTCAACCATTAGTTGTTACAGAAGTGCAGGAAGTTTGTGTTATTGATGATGAACCACAACTTGCACCATATCAAGTTCCCAGATATGAACAAAAGGGTGATAGCCCAATCTTAGATGATCTGGAACCAATTGTTGCACCATTTGAGTCACATGTAGAGTTCCAAGAAGATGAAGGTGAAGATTCGAATACTCAACAGTGTTCATTGGTGCCTCCCATTAGTGAAGATGAAAAATTTCAAGAGGAGGAACCACAGGTTAACCAAGTAGAGATTAGTAAACAGGAGGCTTCATCCTTGCCTATCACAACAGGTTCAGGAACAACTTGATCGAATACTATTATAGCAGGAAGAACCACTTTTGGTTCAACCAGAGGATGATGTCCCTTACATTTTGCCTACTATTCAGCATCTCGAGGTTGTTCTTCAAGATCCAGAGATTGATCAGAGCTTGGATATCAGAGTTCACCATGACTTTGTTGAGCTCAAAATGATGGAGGTATTTCAGCAAGTAGATGCCAAGAGTTTCAGCTCTCATGCATTCATGCTTGTTACTTTTGAAATACCATGTTCTAAGTCCCAACCAACCTTCAGTCAACTGGCACCCTTCAGTTATGGCTTAATCATGGCATCTTTGAGGTAAAACATTTTGGGTTTAGGTTAGCTGTCTTTCCGTTCTGCATTGTCATTTCAATRTTTCCTTCTTGCTGATTTTTTACAGTTTTAGGACAGCAATCTACATTTTCCTTGCAATGTCTTTTCCCTTTGGTTATCTACGTCAGTCTTTTGCATAAGTGTTGCTAATTTTTTACCTTGTTATATCAGCAAGTGGTCGAGTCTTGTGTGTCTTTTCTTTCTGAATAAATGGTTGTCCGTAATTGTTATTCCTGGGTTAAAATTTGAATGTCAAATCTCTCACATGCCGAGCCTTTGTGTCTATCATTAGTGTGAGCCTGGATGGGGGTTTCGTTTTGTCATTGTTCCCGAAGCATTGAGCCTTTAGGATGGGTAGTTTTGAGGAGACATGGGAGTGTCTTGAGTCATCTTATGTCTTGTCTCCTCATCTCTTATCATTGAGTCTTTTGTTTTGAGTCAGTCATCCCCCTCATCCAGCAATAGGGACATGGTACCTGGTTTTTTCATCTTGATCTTCTTGAGTTATCACTTCACGCTAAGGGAAGAGAAACACGATTGCTCTTCTTATCAGCAAGTCATCCTGTATCGACTTCGACACATTATCTACGGATGACCCAGAAGTACAACACCTTGGTAGATATTAGCCTCATTGACGGTTATTTCACATCCGACAAGGTTGAGCATCATTAGGCCTTGATTGGATGAGCCTTGCCATTCTTCGACTTCAAAACATCTTTCACAATGACAAGTTGTGCTCATACCTTAGGACCCATTGTCATTAGTGGTGGTGTTCCTTCGCACTTGATAGGTGTTTACATTCTTGACATCTGATTAAATGACTCTCTCCCTTGTGTCGACATTAGCACATTTACCGCGAGGAGTGTACATATTGGGTGGTAGCAAGTAGCGGATTTGGATGACCCCTTGTATTTCAGTGTATCAGTGGGAGGTGTATATTAATTTGACTCCATGACCCATTAGATAGGCTTTGGTACTACGGGTAAGCTTACAAGATCTTCTTTGTCAACTTACAAGGCCTTCTTTCCTTCCACACATTTATAGGGGAACAATTTGGTACATATCTTTTCAAAGCATCATTGGTACATCTTACAGAGACAGAGCAATATTGTTATAGACACAGAGATTCATATGGTTCTCGACATCCCACAGGGGGATCCCATCCCCTTGAGTCGACGTTGTTAACCCCTAAATTTTCACCTTGGAAAATGTTGAGGGTTAAGAGCCAGCATGCACTATTTTGGATGGCATTTTGAGATTCTCCTAGAGTTTAGCACTTGTGTTGAGCAAGAGGTTGGTTCTCATTAGAGGCAGGTATATGATCGGTACATGGTTGTTTGGTTCAAAGTTAGAGTTAGCTTGGTTTCCCATGCCTTTTGAGAGAGATGTCTACATAGAGCAGGTGTTGCTACTTTTTAGGAGACACGGTTTGAGTGGGTCTCTTGACAATTTGGATAAGTTATGAGTGTTAAAATAATTAAAAAGTACCTAGCCAAGTGTTTCTCATCACCTAGGCGCCTAAGGGGTGAGAAAGTGTCGAATGTGGACCCTAGTCATTTAATTTGTAAGAGACAAATTAAAAGGTGACGTTTTGAGACTTGGGGAAAGTGGTTGACTTAAGTGAATTTATTTCCACTATTGATCTCATTCAATCTCCACCATTGGATGAGACGACTCTTGAGATTCCCTCATGAGGTCGACTAGGGTAGGAGGCCGCACCCATTCTTGGGTAGTTGAAGCATTTTGAGAGAGAAAGAAAGAGGAGTTCGAGCTTGAGAAAGAAAGAGGCATTTTGCAGAGCTAAGGCACGCACTTCAAGGCAACAAGCTAGCATGCACTTCAAGACAAGGTACAACATTTAATACAGTCCATACTGTACGGATTTCTAGAGGTTGTACAGCCATTATTATGCACAGAAATCGAGGATGACAACAGCTAGAGTTCTGAGGAGGTTGGCACGCATTCCAAGGCAACCACACAAGCATTTATTTGCACAGAAATTGAGGTACCTGCTGGGCACAATTTTCTGTAGAGAAAATCCGTACGAACTTGGCACAACTTTCGAGGGTCGTACAGTCCAGATTTGTTGGGCATAGTTTTCGAGGAGATTGGCACGAGTTTTGAGGTATTGTTTCTGCTGTGTATTCCATACAGAAAAGTAAGAAAAGAGCACAAAAATCGAGACAATCCGTACAACATTTATTGCTGGGACAGCCGTACAGTTGTACGGATTTCTGGGATAGAATCAAGGAGCATTTCCCGGACTGTTCAGAAGGAGTTTTGCTGAAGAAAGTCTGAGATAAGTTTGTGTATTTTCTGAAGATGAATATTTTGTAAATAAAATTTCTCTGAAGCTCACAAACAATAAAAACTCCCTCTCTCACTAGTTTTCCCCTTATGGGTTTTTCCAGGGTCGTTGTTAGACCAAAAATCACTGTGTTAGTTTTTCTGAGTATTGTCTTGTTGATATAGTTTTATTTTTGCATTAAATATTGTTCAGAATCCTCATGTTTCAGTTCTAAAAAAGTTGTTTATATGTTGAGTCTATTTGTCTATCATATAACTGGGTTTGGGCATTAAACATTGACTGAAAATCAACGAGACTTGAAACTGGGTGGGGTCTGAAATTTTACATGGCAGCAGAGCTGAGTTAAAGAGAGGCAGATTTATATCAACAAGTCAGAAAAGTGGGACAGCGGTCACTTCACCGGACATAATTTTGAATTTTTCATTTTCAGCAGAAAAGGGTCAATGGCTACTGGTTTGAGGGTTGAGGACAAACTTGATGGGGCAGTGAACTTTGGTGCTTGGAAGGAGAGGATGATCTTGCCGTTGCAAGAAAATGAGTTATGGGATATTGTTGAGAACTCCACAACAAATCCTGTGAATGTACCCACCGATGCCACTTTTCTAGCAGCATACACCAAGAAGAGTATCAAGGCTAAGAGGATTATTCTTGATGCCATCAAGGACCATTTGATTCCTCAGGTGACGGGGAAAACAAATGCCTGTGAGATGTGGGAGTCCTTGACGAAGTTGTACCATAGTACAAATGAAAATCGGAAGATGGTTTTGAGAGAAAAACTGAAGAGCATTAAAATGACCAAGGCTGAAAATGTGGTCACATATCTTACCAGGTTGACACAAGTGAGAGATGAGCTTGGAGTTGTGGGGGAGGCCATTGCTGACAGTGATCTTGTGAGGACAACATTGAATGGAGTTTCCAAACAATGGGTTGTTTTGTTGAGGGAATTGTGGCTAGGGAGAAGCTTCCCAATTGGGAACGTCTTTGGGATGACTTTGTTCAGGAGGAAACCCGAAGAGGTTATGTGCATGGCAGTTCATCTACAGGTCATGATGAGGAGAATGTGGCTCATGCTGCCAACAACAAGAAGAAATTCAGAAAGGGTCCTAAGGGAGGAAACAAACCGAAGTGTGAAGGCAAGAAGGACATGAGCAAAGTCAAGTGCTTTGCATGCCACAAGTTTGGGCACTATGAAGGACAGTGTCCGAACAAGAAGACGAAGCAGACAGCAGCTTCAAGAGCGGTGGAGGAGTTCTCCGCCAAGTTTGATAAGGAGTTTTCCTTAGTTGTGTGTCTTTCCACTAGGACCACTCATTCTAGTGTGTGGTTTGGTATATTGATAGTGGTGCCTCCCTCCATATGACAGGTGTTCGTGAGCACTTGACAGATCTTACTCAGATTGGTGATCTTAAGGTAGTGCTTGGAGATGACCGAGTGGTCAAGGCAATTGGTAGTGGGACTGTATCATTTCAGAGGGAGTCTTTACCTCCCATGTTGTTGAAAGAGGTCCTATATGTTCCTGGCTTGAAGAAGAACTTAGTTTTAGTTTTTGCTATTGAGGAAAGGGGTTACGAGGTGTTGTTCTGTGATGGGTAGGTGCTCCTATTCCCCAAGGGGTCCAGTATCACTTCAGCCAAAGTGATTGGGACTCGACATGAGAAGTTGTACAAGCTCATGTTCCAGCCAACGAGAGCATTATTTCATTCTACCAGCAGCAGTGATCTATGTGAGTTATGGCACAGGAGAATGGCCCATTTGCACCATGGGGCTTTGAGGGTACTGAGGGAGATTGTGACTGGAGTTCCAAATTTCAATACAGAGCACCAAGAGTTGTGCAAGGGGTGTGCTTTGGGAAAGTACACCAAGACTTCTTTTCCTAGCAGTGACAGTAGAGCAGCAAGTATCCTTGATCTTATTCATTCTCATGTATGTGGCCTGATGTCTTCAGCATCGTTGATATTTGTTTATACTATGTCATATTCATTGATGACTTCTCACGGAAGTCTTGGATTTTCTTCATGAAGACCAAAGGACAGGTCTTCAATCGGTTCCAAGAGTTCAAAACTCTTGTGGAGAACCAAACTRGGAAGAAAATCAGAGTTCTGAGGACAGACAATGGGGGTGAGTATACCTCCAAGGAGTTCATGGACTTTTGTGCAGGAGAGGGCATCAAAAGAGAGTTGATTGTTCCTTACAACCCATAGCAGAATGGGGTTGCTGAGAGGAAGAACAGGGCCATAGTTGGGGTTGCGAGAGCCATGCTACATGATTAGGGGCTACCACTATTTCTTTGGGTTGAGGCATGCTACACTGCAGTTTATCTGCAGAACAGGAGTCCACACAGAGCAATGGGGAGTATGACTCCTGAGGAGGCTTTCTCTGGGAAGAAGCCTGAGGTGGGGCACTTTAGGATTTTTGAGTGCCTTACATATTTACATGTCCCTTCTGAGAAGAAGACAAAGCTAGAACCCACGACAGAGAGGGGGATCTTTGTTGGGTATAACGAGACTTCAAAGGTTTTCTGCATATACATCCCTTCCTTGAGGAAGACAGTTTTGAGAAAGGATGTGAGATTTGAGGAGGATGGAGCCTTTAGGAAGTCACGAGGGACAGAGAGGGGTGAGCAGTCATCACCTCAGATCCAGGTGAGTCCATAGCAGACTTCAATGACACGAAGTTCGGGGCCACCAGTTTCGGTGACGACTGGTCCACAGGTTACAGGGCCACAGATGTCAGGATCACAAGTTACTGGTCCACAGGTTTCAGAATCGAGTTCTCTAGATTCTACTTCAGGGTCACAGTCTTCAAGTGATGGGGTTGAGCAGGGATAGTCCCCTCCACGGGACACTACTTCATAGAGGAGGAAGCCCAAGTGGCTTCAGGATACTTTGAGGGAGGCACAAGGTTCAATGGGGAATCCCAGGCAGGCTGTGAGGGAGAGTAAACTTCCCGAGAGATTTTGCAGCTACATTGCGATTGTGAGCAGCATCAGGGAGTCTGAGCCTTCCACTTTTGAGGAGGCTACTGGTAGACAGGTTTGGAGAGATGCCATGATGGAAGAGTACAATTCCATCATGAAGAATGATGTTTGGGAAATTGTTCCTAGACCTGAGGGGAAGTCAGTGGTGACTTCTAGGTGGCTCTATAAACTCAAGTATGCTGCAAATGGCAGCATTGAGAAGTACAAAGCTCGCTTTGTGGCTCGGGGGTTCTCACAGGTTGACGGAGTTGATTATGATGAGACCTCTGCACCGATTGCTAGATATACCTCGATCAGGTCAGTGATCTCTATTGCAGCAAAGATGGGTTGGAAGATCCACCAGATGGATGTGAAGACCGCATTTCTGAATGGTCTCATATAGGAGATGTATATTGAGCAGCCATTGGGCTTTGAGGTGCATGGGAGAGATTCTCATGTGTGTAGACTGAAGAAGGCATTGTATGGGCTGAAACAAGCTCCCACGGCTTGGTATTCTAGGATTAATGCCTACTTGCAGCAGTTGGGCTTTGAGAAGAGTGAGGTGGATCCCAACCTATACTTCATTGTGGTTGGAGAGGATCCTCTCATACTCTTTCTATATGTGGATGATCTTTTCATTACAGGGGCAGAGAGATTCATCACTAGCTGCAAGGAGAGCCTTGCTTCAAAGTTTGAGATGATTGATATTGGACTGATGCACTATTTTTTGGGATTGGAGGTTTGGCAGGAGCCTGGACACATCTTCTTGGGATAGGGAAAGTATGTTTGTAACATTCTAAAGAGATTCCAGATGAAGGATTGTAGGCCCATGACCACTCCCATGATTACCAACTGGAAGAAGCTTCATGCTTCTGAGTCACAGTTGGTTGATTCCACTTTATATCGTCAGTTGATCGGTTCTTTGATGTATTTGGTCAATCCCAGGCTAGATATTTGTTTTACTGTCAACTCTCTTAGTCAGTTCATGGTGGAGCCTAGGAGAGTGCATTGGGTGGCAACAAAACATGTGCTCGGGTATCTTTTGTTGATATTATGGTAGTTGCAGGAGGTATTTACCTCCACGTGTAAACCTGACAAGAATAGAATATTCTAGGAAGCAAAAAGAAACCCTAATTAGTTGGCTAATAACCCTAGAAGACAAGTCGTCTCAAGAGGATAACTTGTATTAGGTTATTAACCTCCAAGAGAAGAAGTCGGCTAAAGGAAATATTATATACTAAGTAAATTAGCACCCAGAATGAGAAGTCGGCCCAGGCAATCTGCCAAATTTAGTATAAATACAGGAGGTCAGTCTTCATTCTAGCAAGCATTCTCAGAACTGCAGTAGCACACTTGTGCACATTGCAATTGGGCAGTTTTGTGCGCAAGTTCTAGAAAAGTTGTTGCCACTAGTCAATAGTCTCGATCTTCTCTGTGTTTGAGCTTTCTGATCAACTTTTGTTATTCTTCCTTGGTGCGCTATCCTTGGAGACAGATGTGCTATCTTGTTTGGCTATCTAGCCTAGGGTTTGCTTCCAGAATGATTCTCTGTCAAGGTTAAGGTGCTCGGGGGTGGCTTCGGCCTATGGTTGGGTGACAATAGTGATATTGTCTATGGTTAAACGAGCACATCCATTACTTTCTAACATCTTTGTGGTACAGTGGATTATGGTCTGGACTATTAGAGAGGGGATGGAGTTCGATTGGTGGGCTATATAGATTCAGATTGGGCAGGATGTGTCAGTGACCAGGAGAGTACTTCTGGGTGTTGTTTTGGATTGGGCTCAGCAGTGGTGTATTGGTTCAGTCGGAAGCAAAAGTCAGTGGCTTTGAGTTCTGCAAAGGCTGAGTATATGGCTGCCAGTCAGGCCACTTGTGAGGCTCTTTGGCTTCGCAAGTTGCTGGTGGGATTATTTGGTGTGTAGTTGAATCCTACTATGATTTACTGTGACAATCAAAGTTGTATTAAACTCTTTGAGACTCCAGTTTTTCACGACAGGTCTAAGCACATTGAGATTCGTTATCACTTCATCCAGGATTATGTTCAGAGAGGATCAGTTGAGCTACAGTACATATCTACAGATGAGCAGGTTGCGGACATACTCACCAAAGCCTTGGGCAAAGGCAAGTTTGTATTTTTCAGGGACAAGCTTGGAGTGGTGAGTAACACTTTCCTCGATAAGAGGGAGTGTTAAAATAATTAAAAAGTACCTAGGCAAGTGTTTCTCATCACCTAGGCGACTAAGGGGTGAGAAAGTGCCTAATGTGGACCCTAGTCATTTAATTTATGAGAGAGAAATTAAAAGGTGACTTTTTGAGACTTAGGGAAAGTGGGTGACTTAAGTGAATTTATTTCCACCGTTGATCTCATTCAATCTCCACCATTGGATGAGATGACTGNCAAGGCAGCAAGATAGCACGCACTTCAACACAGGGTACAACATTTAATACAGTCCGTACAGTATGGATTTCTAGAGGTCGTACAACCATTATTATGCATAGAAATCGAGGAGAATAGCAGCTAGAGTTCTAAGGAGGTTGGCATGCATTCTAAGGAAGCCACACAAGCATTTATTTGCACAGAAATCGAGGTACCTATTGGGCACGATTTTCTGTAGAGAAAATCCGTATAGTCTGTATGGACTTGGCACAAATTTCGAGGGCCGTATAGTCCAGATTTTGTGAGCAGTTTTCGAGGAGATTGGCACGAGTTTTGAGGTATTATTTCTGCTGTGTATTCCGTACAAAAAAGTCAAAAAAGGGCACAAAAA